>WNWK01009272.1:0-77965 GCA_009830355.1 Cherax destructor
AGTCTCTGGTGCGGTACTCTATCAAAAGCCTTACTAAAGTCTAAATAAACAATATCGAATTCTTTATCGTGATCAACAGCCTCAAAAGCTTTACTGAAAAGGTTAATAAATTAGATAGGCAGGAACGGCCCCTCATGAATCCATGCTGGGTATCATTAATCAAATTATGGTTATCTAGATGGCTTCTAATAATATCAGCTATAATTGACTCTATAATTTGCCTACAATTGAGGTCAGGCTTATTGGGCGGTAGTTTGACGGTAGTGACTTGTCCCCTGCTTTAAAATAGGAATTACATTAGCATCTTCCACATATCAGACACTACACCTGTTTGAAGAGATAAATTAAAAATGTTAGATATTGGTTCACAGAGTTCCATTTTGCATTCCTTAAGAACCCTTGCAAAAGCTCATCAGGACCCGGCAATTTATTTTGTTTCAGTCGGTCCAGCTGTTTCATAATCATTTCGCTAGTGACTGTGATATTACATAATTTATCTTTTCTGGGCCTCTGTAAAATTAATTACTGGGATATTATTAATGTCTTCCTGTGTGAAAACCGAGAGAAAATAATTATTAAAATAGAGCACATATCATTCTCCTTGTCAGTAAGATGCCCAAAGTTATTTTTAAGGGGACCTATCTTATCCCTAACTTTTGTTCTATAAACCTGGAAAAAACTTTTTGGGTTAGTTTTGAATCCTAGCAACTTTAATTTCATAGTCCCGTTTAGCTTTTCTTATTCCTTTTAACGTCCCTCTTAATGTCAGTATACTGATTTATAAGATGACCCTCACCTCTTTTTATGCGCCTATAAATTCCTTTCTTCTGCCCTAAAAGATATTTGAGCCTATTATTCATCCATTTTGGGTCATTTCTACTTGATCTAATTTCTTTATACGGGATAAATGTTCTTTGGGCAGCCTGTATAGTGTTAAGAAAACTGTCATATTGATACCTCTCTTCTTCACCCCAGTCCACAGTTGATAAGTGTTCTCTAAGTCCATTATAATCTGCTAAGCGAAAATCTGGGACCATTACTGAATTATCCCTACTATCATACATCCATTCAATGCTAAAGGTAATTGACTTGTGGTCGTTTGAGCCGAGTTCCTCTGTAATTTCTAAATTATTAACAAGGGTTTCTTGCTTGCCAGAACCAAGTCAAGTAGGTTATTTCCCCTTGTAGGTTCTGTTACAAACTGCTTCAAAAAGCAATCCTGAACTACTTCTAAAAGTCGTTAGATTCTAAATTCCCTGTCATGAAATTCCAATCAATCTGACTAAAGTTAAAGTCCCTAGAATTACTACGTTATCCTGTCTTGTGGCCTTAACAATTTCCTCCCAAAGTAGTCTCCCTTATACCTTTGATATACCTTTGAAGAGTTTCGAGGTATCTACTCTCTGAGCCCGGCCATGGGCCAGGCTCGTCTGGTGCTTGCCTGGTCAACCAGGCTGTTGCTGCTGGAGGCCCGCTGCCCCACATATCCATCACAGCCTGGTTGATCTGGCACCTGGTGAAGATATTTGTCCAGTTTCCTCTTGAAGGCTTCTACACTGGTTCCAGCCGTGTTTCGGATATCTTCTGGTAAGATGTTGAATAGTCTGGGACCCCGGATGTTAATACAGTGCTCCCGTATTGTCCCCCCCGCACCCCTGCTCCTCACTGGGTTTATTTTACACTTTCTCCCATATCTCTCACTCCAGTATGTTGTTATGGCAGTGTGCAGATTTGGGACCAGGCCCTCAAGTACTTTCCATGTATATATCTAAGTTTGGAGGACGGTAAATCACGCCTAAAATCAATTTTTCACACCCCTCTGAAAATTCTATCCAGACAGACTCTGTATGTGTTAATTCAGACTTTATACCCGTTTTTATGCAACAATTTAAATGATCACGGACATAGAGTGCCACCCCACCCCCTTTCCCGATACTTCTGTCTACTTGGAACAATTTAAAACCCTGAATGTGACATTCGGCAGGCAAGTCCCGATTTTTCATATTAAACCATGTCTCAGTTATTGCAAAAACATCAATATTACCCGTACTTGCAACTAATCTCAACTCGTCCATCTTATTCCTAGCACTACGACTATTGGTGTAATATATATTTAGAGACCCTCCTTTCTCTTTACCCTTCCTGCTCATCTCTGTTTTTCCACTATACCTATTACTGTCCTTGTCATCTAGTGTCACTAGCTTTCCACTATCCACCTTATTCTGCCTATTACTAGTTCTCCTACAACTTATAATATTACTACACTGGGACTTCTCTGTTTTCCCCCCAAAACCCATACCACTAACTATTTCTAGTTTAAAGCCCTACTTGTTCCAAGTAGACAGAAGTATCGGGAAAGGGGGTGGGGTGGCACTCTATGTCCGTGATCATTTAAATTGTTGCATAAAAACGGGTATAAAGTCTGAATTAACACATACAGAGTCTGTCTGGATAGAATTTTCAGAGGGGTGAAAATTGATTTTAGGCGTGATTTCCGTCCTCCAAACTTAGATAGGGAACAAGGAGACTACTTTGGGAGGAAATTGTTAAGGCCACAAGACACGATAACGTAGTAATTCTAGGGGACTTTAACTTTAGTCAGATTGATTGGAATTTCATGACAGGAATTTAGAATCTAACGACTTTTTAGAAGTAGTTCAGGATTGCTTTTTAAGCAGTTTGTAACAGAACCTACAAGGGAAATAACCTACTTGACTTGGTTCTGGCAAGCAGAAACCCTTGTTAATAATTTAGAAATTACAGAGGAACTCGGCTCAAGCGACCACAAGTCAATTACCTTTAGCATTGAATGGATGTATGATAGTAGGGATAATTCAGTAATGGTCCCAGATTTTCAGCTTAGCAGATTATAATGGACTTAGAGAACACTTATCAACTGTGGACTGGGGTGAAGAAGAGAGGTATCAATATGACAGTTTTCTTAACACTATACAGGCTGCCCAAAGAACATTTATCCGTATAAAGAAATTAGATCAAGTAGAAATGACCCAAAATGGATGAATAATAGGCTCAAATATCTTTTAGGGCAGAAGAAAGGAATTTATAGGCGCATAAAAAGAGGTGAGGTCATCTTATAAATCAGTATACTGACATTAAGAGGGACGTTAAAAGGGAATAAGAAAAGCTAAACGGGACTATGAAATTAAAGTTGCTAGGGATTCAAAAACTAACCCAAAAGTTTTTCCAGGTTTATAGAACAAAAGTTAGGGATAAGATAGGTCCCTTAAAAATAACTTTGGGCATCTTACTGACAAGGAGAATGATATGTGCTCTATTTTTAATAATTATTTTCTCTCGGTTTTCACACAGGAAGACATTAATAATATCCCAGTAATTAATTTTACAGAGGCCCAGAAGAAGATAAATTATGTAATATCACAGTCACTAGCGAAATGATTATGAAACAGCTGGACCGACTGAAACAAAATAAATCGCCGGGTCCTGATGAGCTTTTGCAAGGGTTCTTAAAGAATGCAAAATGGAACTCTGTGAACCAATATCTAACATTTTTAATTTATCTCTTCAAACAGGTGTAGTGTCTGATATGTGGAAGATGGCTAATGTAATTCCTATTTTTAAAGCAGGGGACAAGTCACTACCGTCAAACTACGCCCAATAAGCCTGACCTCAATTGTAGGCAAATTACTAGAGTCAATTATAGCTGATATTATTAGAAGCCATCTAGATAACCATAATTTGATTAATGATACCCAGCATGGATTCACGAGGGGCCGTTCCTGCCTATCTAATTTATTAACCTTCTTCAGTAAAGCTTTTGAGGCTGTTGATCACGATAAAGAATTCGATATTGTTTATTTAGACTTTAGTAAGGCTTTTGATAGAGTACCGCACCAGAGACTGTTAAAGAAAGTGGCAGCTCATGGCATTGGGGGAAAAGTGCTGTCATGGATCGAGTCATGGCTCACCAATAGGAAGCAGAGAGTGTGCATAAATGGGGTTAAATCCGAATGGGGACTTGTAACAAGTGGTGTTCCACAGGGATCAGTCTTAGGCCCATTGTTATTTATAATATATATCAATGACCTTGATGAGGAATTACTAGTGATATGAGCAAATTCGCCGACGACACGAAGATAGGTAGGATAATTGATTCAAACATAGATGTCATAGAACTTCAGGAAGATTTAGACAAACTTAATTCGTGGTCAGAAAAGTGGCAGATGCAGTTCAATGTAGATAAATGCAAGGTTCTGAAGCTCGGGAGTGTCCATAACCCAAGCACTTATAAGTTAAATAACGTAGAACTTAGATATACAGATTGCGAGAAGGACTTGGGGGTGATGGTAAGCAGCAACCTTAAACCAAGACAGCAATGCCTAAGCGTACGTAATAAGGCAAATAGATTACTGGGATTTATATCAAGAAGTGTTAGCAACAGAAGTCCAGAGGTTATATTACAGCTTTATACATCATTAGTAAGGCCTCACCTAGATTACGCAGCTCAGTTCTGGTCTCCATATTACAGAATGGACATAAATTCGTTAGAAAACATTCAGCGTAGAATGACTAAATTAATACATAGCATTAGAAATCTTCCTTACGAAGAAAGATTGAAGACCCTAAAATTACATTCACTTGTAAGACGTAGAATGAGGGAGACATGATCGAGGTATACAAGTGGAAAATGGGTATTAACAAAGGGGATATAAATAAGGTCTTGAGGATATCTCTCCAAGAGAGAACCCGCAATAATGGATTCAAGTTAGATAAGTTTAGATTTAGAAAGGATATAGGAAAGTATTGGTTTGGAAATAGGGTAGTTGATGAGTGGAACAGTCTGCCTAGTAGGGTTATTGAAGCTAGGACCTTGGGTAGTTTCAAATTTAGGTTGGATAAATTCATGAGTGAGAGGGGTTGGATTTGAGTGGGACTCGCGCATGAGTGGGTAGAATTGTCAAAGCTTATTTCTTGGGTAGCATTGAAAATTGGGTTGAGCAAATATTCTGTTAGTGGGACGGATTGTGAAGGACCTGCCTAGTATGGGCCAACAGGCCTGCTGCAGTGTTCCTCCTTTCTTATGTTCTTATGTTCTTATGTGTCGGTGACGGTGATTAGTGAGGCTTCTAGACACCGTCGGCGTCTAAGGTCTTGTTCGGTGAGAACGAGTTGTGCCTCATAACAGTTCATCAAATGCCCCGTCTACCTGGAGGGCATTCCGAGGATCGACGTCCCCGCGGCCCGGTCTATGACCAGGCCTCCCGGTGGAATCAGGGCCTGATCAACAAGGCTGTTACTGCTGGCTGCACGTAGTCCAACGTACGAACCACAGCCCGGCTGATCTGGCCCTGACTTTAGGTATCTGTCCGTGGAGTCTCTGTGGAGGACACAAGCGTACCTTACCTCACACCTCGCTCTCCGCCTATATATATATTTTTCAACCTTTGTATGTTAGAAGTGATCAGGGTCCCAGGACCGAAACGTTTTCTAATAAATATGTCCTAGTGTTTGCTTACGTGTTTTTCTAAATCAACTTGTCCGTATTTATTAACACACAGAACACAAAAAGTAGTAGTAAACAGAGCAAGATCCAGCATCAGCGAGGTCAAAAGCTCAGTGCCCTAAGGCACTGTCCTAATACCTCTTCTGTTTCTCATCCTCATAGCAGACATAGATAAAAACACCCGGCACGCTTTTGTATCATCATTTGCAGATGACACTAAAATAAGCATGAATGTCACTACGGTAGAGGACACTGAAAAATTACACGAATACATAAGAAGGGTTTTCCAGTGGGCAGTGGAGAACAACATGACGTTCAATGGTGATAAGTTCCAACTGCTTAGGTATGGAAAGAATGAAGAACTCAAATGGAACACTATATACAAAACTCAAGAGGGTCACCAAATAGAACGAAAGGAACACGTAAAGGACTTGGGAATAATTATGTCAGCTGACATTTCTTTTAAAAACCATAACAAGACAAAGATCTCAACAGCCAGGAAGATGACGGGGTGGGTATTGAGAACTTTCAAAACAAGGGAAATAATGCCGATGGTGACACTCTTCAATTCAGACGGCCCCGTTCAAAGCAGGAGAAATATCAGAGCTGGAACAAATAATACAGAGATCATAGAGGAAACGTTTCGCCACACAGTGGCTTCATCAGTCCAATACAAAGTAGAAAGGTGTAAGGAGAGTTTGAGGTTATCAGTCCCTCGGCCTGGAGTCGATGTGTTCAGTCCATCAATCTTGTTAGAAGTGTAGCACAAGGCCGTAGAGGTGGCTTATATGCTACTATGACCCCGCCTCCTCCTGCTTCACCTCACCTGATTACAGCATATAAGTCACCTCTACGGCCTTGTGCTACACTTCTAACAAGATTGATGGACTGAACACATCGACTCCAGGCCGAGGGACTGATAACCTCAAACTCTCCTTACACCTTTCTACTTTGTATTGGACTGATGAAGCCACTGTGTGGCGAAACGTTTCCTCAATAAAGATACCCAAGTGTTGCATATGTGTCTAATTTATAACTTGTCGGTTCTCTGAACCATTCATCTAAATACAGAGATCGTTTATGGCTCACACTGAGCCAGTAAAGCACCTAAATTACTGGGAACGCCTTCAAATCTTGAACATGTACTCATTGGAGAGAGATACATGATAATATATACCTGGAAAGTACTCGAGGGCCTGGTCCCAAATCTGCACACTGCCATAACAACATACTGGAGTGAAAGAAATGGGAGGAGCAGGGGTGCGGTGGGCACAATACGGGAAGACTATCAACATCCGGGGTCCCAGACTATTCAATATCTTACCAGAATATATCAGAAACACGGGTGAAACAAGTATCTCCACAAGGTGCCAGATCAACCAGGCTGTGATGGATATGTGGGGCAGCGGGCCTCCAGCAGCAACAGTCTGGTTGACCAGACAAGCACCAGATGAGCCTGGCCCATGGCCGGGCTCAGAGTAGAGAAACTCTCGGAACTCTTCAAAGGTCAGAGGTATAAGAACATAAGAACATAAGAAAGGAGGAACACTGCAGCAGGCCTACTGGCCCATGCGAGGCAGGTCCAAATCTCCCACCGACTTAAGCCAATGCCCCGACCCATCCAGGTCAGGTTACATTCACTTAAGGAAGGAGCACGGCATCTGACCTAGTAGCACAAACTAGTCAGGTCCAACTCACACCCACCCGCACCCACTCATATATTTATCCAGCCTATTTTTAAAACTACACAACGTTTTAGCCTCTATAACTGTACTCGGGAGTTTGTTCCACTCATCGACAACTCTATTACCAAACCAATGCTTTCCTATATCCTTCCTGAATCTGAATTTATCCAACTTAAAGCCATTGCTGCGAGTCCTGTCAATACTAGATATTTTTAGCACGCTATTTACATCTCCTTTATTTATTCCTGTTTTCCATTTATACACCTCAATCATATCCCCCCTAATTCTACGCCTTTCTAGAGAGTGCAGATTCAGGGCCCTCAGTCTATCCTCATAGGGAAGATTTCTGATACATGGAATCAACTTAGTCATCCTCCTTTGTACGTTTTCCAGAGCATTTATATCCATTCTGTAATACGGTGACCAAAACTGTGCAGCATAATCTAGATGAGGCCTCACCAAGGATATATAGAGTTGAAGAACAACCTGAGGACTCCTATTATTTATGCTTCTTGATATGAAGCCAAGGATTCTGTTCGCTTTATTGCGAACACTTATGCACTGCTGTCTTGGTTTTAGATTACTGCTAACCAGAACTCCTAAATCCTTTTCGCAATCAGTAGTATTAAGATCTATATTATTTAGTTTATATGTGGCATGGTTATTGTCCTGTCCAATATTTAGAACTTTGCATTTATCTATATTAAACTGCATCTGCCACTTCTCCGACCACTGCATCAGTCTATTCAAATCTTCCTGGAGTGCTCTAATGTCCTCATTTGAATGAATTGGACGGCCTATTTTGGTGTCATCGGCAAACTTGCTTATGTCGCTATTTATTCCCTCATCTATGTCGTTTATGTAGATTGTGAACAACAAGGGCCCAATACTGACCCCTGTGGAACACCGCTTGTGACACTTCCCACTCTGATTTCTCCCCATTTATGCAAACTCTCTGCTGCCTATTTGTCAACCATGCCTCTATCCAGGAAAAAAATTTTTCCTCCTATTCCGTGTGCCTTAATTTTCCTCAATAGTCTCTGATGTGGGACTCTATCAAAAGCCTTACTGAAGTCCATATACACAATATCATATTCATTACCATGATCTACCTCCTCAAACACCTTAGTGAAAAAAGTTATTAAATTTGTAAGGCAGGAACGCCCTTTTGTAAAACCGTGCTGAGATTCTTTGATTAATTTATGCTTTTCAAGATGGCTGCGAATTGCCTCGGCAATTATTGATTCCATAAATTTTCCACTATGGAGGTTAGGCTTATTGGTCTATAGTTCGAAGCTAAGGACCTGTCACCTGCTTTGAAAATAGGTATTACATTCGCCATTTTCCACTTATTTGGCACCATATAAGGTTTATACCACTGTATATCATACCTGTACAACATAAGACCTGGCTTATGCTACGCTTGTCCTTCTCACATTCAATCTTTCTCACTAATATATCTGTCTAACTGATTTTTAAAGTTACTCAAAGTGGTCACTTCGAGAACATATAGACACTTGTTTTGCTTATCTATCCTTCAAGGGGGGGGGGTACTGTTATGATTTCGAAATGCTCTTTATCCAAGGAACCAGAGCTACACTCCCTATCGTTTGGTGGCCATGCCACTCTCTTGTCATAAACACCAGCAACTGCAGCTGCACTTAAGAAAAATAAACACATAAGCAGTATAATGTGATCCTTTATTGACAACGTTTCGCCCACGCAGTGGGCTTTATCGAGTCACAGACAGATCTACCTGGACTGTACCCTATATATATCTCCATGTTGCTCATTTTCCAGGTAGATCTGTCTGTGACTCGATAAAGCCCACTGCGTGGGCGAAACGTTGTCAATAAAGGATCACATTATAAGAACATATGAATGGAGGAACACTGCAGAAGGCCTACTGGCCCATACAAGGCAGGTCCATATCAAAACCACCACTACCTAAGAATTTATTCCCGTACTCACGACACCAATCAAACCCAGCCCCTCCCACTCATATATTTGTCCAATCTCTTTTTAAAGCCACCCAAGGTCCTAGCCTCTATCACAGTACTCGGAAGATTGTTCCACGCATCTACAACTCTGTTCGAAAACCAGTACTTGCCTATGTCCTTTCTAAATCTAAATTTATCCAATTTAAATCCGTTATTTCTGGTTCTTACTTGGTTCGATATCCTCAGTATTTTACTAATATCTCCCTTGTTTATGCCCATCATCCACTTGTACACCTCGATGATATCTCCCCTCATTCTACGTCTCTCCAGAGAGTGGAGATTCAACGCTCTAAGTCTATCTTCATACGGGAGATTTCTTATACTGTAAATCATTTTAGTCATTCTTCTTTGTATGTTCTCCAATGAATCTATATCCATCCTGTAGTAAGGAGACCAAAACTGAGCTGCATAATCCAAATGAGGTCTCACTAGTGATGTATAGAGCTGTAAAATAACTTTTGGACTTCTGTTGCTTATACTTCTTGAAATAAATCCTAGTAATCTGTTAGCCTTATTGCGCACACTTAGGCACTGTTGTCTTGGCTTTAGATTCCTGCTTACCATGACTCCCAAGTCTTTTTCACATTCTGTATGATCAAGCTCTACTTCACCTAGTTTATAAATTCGAGGGATATTTTCATTACCAAGGACTAGTACCTTACACTTGTCCACATTGAACTTCATCTGCCACTTTTCAGACCAAGACATTAATTTGTCCAAATCCTCCTGGAGTTCACTGGTGACCTCCTCAGAATGAATCATACGGCCTATTTTTGTATCATCAGCAAATTTACTCATGTCACTTGCAATTCCTTCATCAATGTCATTTGTTAAGTAAAAGGACACAAATGCAACTAATGTGACATTTTATTGTGGCAACGTTTCGCTCTTCAGGAGCTTTCTCAAGCCTGAAGAGCGAAACGTTGCCACAATAAAATGTCACATTAGTTGCATTTGTGTCCTTTTACTTAACATATTGTCGGTAATTCTACCAATATTATTACATCAATGTCATTTATGTAAATTATGAACAACAATGGGCCTAAAACTGATCCTTGTGGAACGCCACTAGTGACTAATCCCCATTCAGATTTGACCCCATTAATGGAAACTCTCTGCTTTCTATTGGTAAGCCATGCCTCTATCCATGCTAGAACTTTACCTCCTATACCATGAGCTGCCACCTTTCTTAAGAGTCTCTTGTGAGGTACTATATCGAAGGCCTTACTGAAATCCAAGTAAACTATATCATATTCTTTATCACTGTCTACTGCTTATGTGTTTATTTTTCCATTGTGTCGGTATTTTATACCATTTATTTCCAGCTGCACTTTGCAGTGTTGCTTCTTGCAGTGCTCTCACAATAGTGTCAAAGGCACCAATGAATGGGTTATCGGGTTATCATCCGACAAAGAGCTGTGTCAGCTGATTCTCCGTGGCGAATGAGCCAACAATGACACAGCGGGAAGGATTGGGAACATGGACACAGTGATGAAGTGAAGGCCGGAGAGGGAGTAGTGACGGAGGTGGTGACCATCAACAAGTTTTTTACCAAATAAAATTGGGTACGTAAGCAGAGTTGCTTGAAGAGTGAGACATGTGCAACAGTTGGGTATTTTTATTGTTGAATGAAACGTTGCGCTTACGCTGCAGTCTTCTTCATTCAAATACAGAGAACACATTGGAGGCAGTCCATCAACCTTTGAGAAATAGCTTTTGAGATGATCAGTACTTCAGCCTTGAAAAGTGTTCAGCTCCACAGTCTGCAACAATGAACTATTTCTCCAAGGTTGATGGACTGATGACATCTTTACCTCGCTACTGTGTCTACTACCTCCAATTTATTCTGTTGTGTATCTGACTGAAGAAACCTACTGCGTAGGTGAAAAGTTAATCAACAACAAAGATACCCAACTGTTGCACCTACGTCACTCTTCAACGTGTAGGTATTATATACTATTTTCATGACACAGCAGAGTGATGCTTCTATCTTACGCTATACCAGTATAGCACAGTCAGAATATAAGTTAGCTATCAGAGGTGAGTGACGGAGGTGGTGGCCATTAAGAAACAGGGGTGAGGGACGGAGGTGGTGGCCATGAAGAAACAGGGGTGAGGGACGGAGGTGGTGGCCATGAAGAAACAGGGGTGAGGGACGGAGGTGGTGGCCATGAAGAAACAGGTGAGGGACGGAGGTGGTGGCCATGAAGAAACAGAGGTGAGGGACGGAGGTGGTGGCCATGAAGAAAACAGAGGTGAGTGACGGAGGTGGTGGCCATGAAGAAACAGGGGTGAGGGACGGAGGTGGTGGCCATGAAGAAACAGGTGAGTGACGGAGGTGGTGACCATGAAGAAACAGGGTGAGGACGGAGGTGGTGGCCATGAAGAAAACAGAGGTGAGTGACGGAGGTGGTGGCCATGAAGAAACAGGGTGAGGACGGAGGTGGTGGCCATGAAGAAACAGAGGTGAGGACGGAGTGGTGGCCATGAAGAAACAGAGGTGAGTGACGGAGGTGGTGGCCATGAAGAAACAGGTGAGTGACGGAGGTGGTGGCCATGAAGAAACAGAGAACAGGTGAGTGACGGAGGTGGTGGCCATGAAGAAAACAGGTGAGTGACGGAGGTGGTGGCCATGAAGAAACAGGTGAGTGACGGAGGTGGTGGCCATGAAGAAACAGAGAAACAGAGGTGAGTGACGGAGGTGGTGGCCATGAAGAAAACAGGAGTGACGGAGGTGGTGGCCATGAAGAAACAGGTGAGTGACGGAGGTGGTGGCCATGAAGAAACAGAGGTGAGTGACGGAGGTGGTGGCCATGAAGAAACAGAGGTGAGTGACGGAGGTGGTGGCCATGAAGAAACAGAGGTGAGTGACGGAGGTGGTGGCCATGAAGAAACAGAGGTGAGTGACGGAGGTGGTGGCCATGAAGAAACAGAGGTGAGGGATGGGGTGGGAGGGCGTGAAGGTGAGGATGACACAGAGGGAAACATGAAATCAACAACGTGAAGGTTACACTGTTGACAAGAGCACTAGTGACAATGCTAGTCATGTGAAGGTAAGTGGCACACACACACAGACACACACACACACACACACACACACACACACACACACAAACAAACAAACAAACACAGACACACACCTAAATACGCACTCATACCAGATACCTCAGTGAGAGAGACGGGAGGGGAGGACCACAAAAAAAGGGAAAGGATAGGTAAATGTTTTGTAAGCATGACAGGAAGGTTGGAGGAGCACGTGCTGATGTTGCCTCTCCTACCCAAACACTGTCCGATTCCTCTCCTCTTCTCTCCATCCTCCTAACAATTGTCACTTTTTTTACAAAGGGTTCACAGCACATTTCTAAGCTAGAATAGATTAGGTTACAACGGAAAAAAAAACTAGAAATACGAAATAAAAGACGATAAAACAAGTGTGCAGTGTGAACAGAAAACAGGCAGCCACTGAACACGGCTGACGTAAAGCAGTCACATTTCAACTGTTCAAGGCTCCGTCAACAGCCACCCATGTGACTGCTTTTACAACAGTGCCATGATGTCTCTGGTTAAGAAGACGGGCTTTTCATTGACACACACACACACACACACACACACACAATGGCTAAAATAAGTTCTATACAAATCTTCAATACGTCAGTAACCAACAGTGCCGGTGAATCGACCTCTGAAAATAACTCTAAAGAAAGATTAAAGATAGATTTTGGCACCGAAGTGGCTAGTTTATTGTGCACTCCATATCCATCCTGTGGAAGGTAGCGCCAGAGCATATAGAGACGCAAAAGACCTAGATAGATACCTAATTGTTGTAGACGTGTCTTAATTATGTACTTGTCCGTATTATATTATATACCACAGTATATTAATTCATTTTTTTAGTATTTATATCTGGCTTCTCCAATTAGCATGTTGTTAAGAGTCAATCAAGAGTCTTCAATGATGACATAGAATCAGTAATAATCACTCAAGCTCAGTGTCATAAGTTAACTTTAGAGTCATTAGGATGGCAAAAAATTCAGTTTGCAGTGTAGACAATACAATAAGTGTCAGGGGTCCAAGACTGTTCAACTGCATCCCAGCGTACATAAGGGGGATTACCAATAGACCCCTGGCTGTCTTCAAGCAGGCACTGGACAGGCACCTAAAGTCGGTACCTGACCAGCCGGGCTGTGGTTCGTACGTCGGACTACGTGCGGCCAGCAGTAACAGCCTGGTTGATCAAGCTCTGATCCACCATGAGGCCTGGTCACAGACCGGGCCGCGGGGGCGTTGATCCCCGGAACTCTCTCCAGGTAAACTCCAGGTAGACGCCCAGTTAAAACTGGAGAAGATAGCAACAAGAGCAGATGCAACCCTGCCAGTAGCCTCCTTACATCCATCTCTATTTATAACTTGCTGATAAATTATTATTTGGTGGTAAATTATTACTATTACTTGAGTAGTTGCTTTTGCAAGTGATTTGAGGAAGGGATTACTGGTGATGAGCTTGGAGATAAATAGTATAAAATACCAACACCGTGGAAAAAAAAAGAGACGCGCAGTATAAAGCGATACTTTATTGACAATGTTTCGCCCACACAGTGGCATTATCGTATCAACATGTTTGACTGTTTGCGTAGCTGAAATAAATAATGTAATAAAAAGTGAACAAATTGCACAAATGCAATGTGAGGAAAGGAAAACTTAAGAAGGTAAGAGCGGGATACCAAACTGACACATCAAAGGAAGGTATGTGAGAGTAATACTATGGAACATTACCACAGGAGAGCTGATGTATGCTACTCACACCTTAACACAACATAGAAAAAACTACATGTATTTCGGTGGCTGTGAGTTCAAATAAAGGTATGCCTATATTCCATAACTCAATACCTCAAAGAAGGCGGCTGGAATTGTGCAGTGTGTGCCATAAGTTGATAATGCAGTTAAATATTACCTTCAAAGACATCAAAATTTCTTCAATAGTAAATTAGAAAGTTACAAACCCAATATACAATTCAAACCTTTCAAAAACACCAAAAACACCAAAATCTTAAAATACACAAGCACATTAAGCTTATAGCCGTTAAGATGCTGTAGTGTTATCACTTTAGAAGGTTGAAGCAAACCAGATGCCACAGAGATTATTGCACGAAAAGCAGTGTTTTATTTGATCTAGTTTCCCCCAAAAAGTAAACTGGAAGCTACACACGCCAAAATCTATCCACATTTTTCTCCACGTAAGACTGACCACATTTTAAGAAGGTATAGTATGGTCAAATCTGAACCTATACATTTTAAGATTTTAAGTTAGACCATTGAGAATTTTGGAAGTTATCCAAGCCATTCCTATTCCCATCTTGGAAGGTGGGAATAGGTTCAGCAACCTCGTTCACAGTGCACGTGAACATGTCAACTGTTCCAAGAATTTGGTCCTCGTTACCGTACACAACTGTTGGAAATTTGAAGCCAGGTCACAGGGATGTTAGGAAGTATTTTTTTCAGTCAGAGTTGTCAGGAAGTAACAATCTGGAGAGTGATGCAGTGGAGGCAGAATCCATACATAGCTTAAAGAAGAGATACGATAAAGCTCATGGAGCAGGGAGAGTGAACCTAGTAGCGACAAGCCAGGAGGCGGTAACAGGAGCTGTGAATCGACCTCTGCAATCATAAATTGGTAAGTTCATACACACATACACACACAAGGGTGAAAGTGAAGGGAAGTAAATATTCCTTGACATCTCTGCATTAGTAAACAGAGGACGACTGTGAAGGTATGATGGTTGTGTTAGGAAGGACGGAGGGAAAGGGGCAGATATGGTACTCAATCATGCTTCACCCCCTCCCCCTCAACCTTCCCAAGCCTGCAGTTGCCACTCATCACAGTCTGTCATAACTTTCCTGGTGACAGACTCGTCATCAAGACTTTCATTTTTTCTTTGCCTGTGGCCTGCAGACTTCATCCTTCATTCCAGCAATATTTCCGTCAAGAATGATGCTGACACAGCGTTCTAAATCAAAATGAATGCTAAAAAGACATAGAAGAATGCTTAATAGAACTCATAAGTCAACGAAACAATAAGTATCGCGGTACAGTTTTGGTCAAAGCGAAGAAGGAAGGCAAATTTGATGAAGTCAATAAATGGCGCCTATAAACAAAATTTGCGGAATATAAAGGCTATAAAAACTTCAAGAGCGAATCAGAACTTCAAACAATGAATTCAGATTTAAATACCAACACAGTGTATATCTGGGACTACTCTCACAGTGTATATCTGGGACTACTCTCACAGTGTATATCTGGGACTACTCTCACAGTGTATATCTGGGACTACTCTCACAGTGTATATCTGGGACTACTCTCACAGTGTATATCTGGGACTACTCTCACAGTGTATATCTGGGACTACTCTCACAGTGTATATCTGGAACTACTCTCACAGTGTATATTTGGGACTACTCTCACAGTGTATATCTGGGACTACTCTCACAGTGTATATCTGGGACTACTCTCACAGTGTATATCTGGGACTACTCTCACAGTGTATATCTGGGACTACTCTCACAGTGTATATCTGGGACTACTCTCACAGTGTATATCTGAGACTACTCTCACAGTGTATATCTGGGACTACTCTCACAGTGTATATCTGAGACTACTCTCACAGTGTATATCTGGGACTACTCTCACAGTGTATATCTGGGACTACTCTCACAGTGTATATCTGGGACTACTCTCACAGTGTATATCTGGGACTACTCTCACAGTGTATATCTGGACTACTCTCACAGTGTATATCTGGACTACTCTCACAGTGTATATCTGGACTACTCTCACAGTGTATATCTGGGACTACTCTCACAGTGTATATCTGGGACTACTCTCACAGTGTATATCTGGGACTACTCTCACAGTGTATATCTGGGACTACTCTCACAGTGTATATCTGGGACTACTCTCTCCACTGGACCAACATTATGAAGAACTTGCAGACAGTCTCCAGTTTGTGGTTGCAACACCACCACCATTATCTTTATATTATCATCTTCTCAACAAATAAACTAGATAATTAACATCCACGTCATACTTACCTCTTTCCTTCACCAGCACCACCACCACTACTACCAGCCATCACCACCACCACTACTACCAGCCATCACCACCACCACTACTACCAGCCATCACCACCACCACTACTACCAGCCATCACCACCACCACTACTACCAGCCATCACCACCACCACTACTACCAGCCATCACCACCACCACTACTACCAGCCATCACCACCACCACTCTACCAGCCATCACCACCACCACTACTACCAGCCATCACCACCACCACTACTACCAGCCATCACCACCACCACTACTACCAGCCATCACCACCACCACTACTACCAGCCATCACCACCACCACCACCAGTACCAGTCATCAACTTGCTGGTACCATCACTATCTTATTGCTATCACCAACTTGCTGCTATCATCACCAACTTTACGTTATAACAATAATTAGTTGCGTTACTTAGAGCATCATTGTGACCCTAAGTTACCCAGAGAGAGAGGGAGAGGGGGAGAGAGAGAGGGAGAGAGAGAGGGAGAGAGGGAGGGACGTTAGGTACTAAGATTCCTCTGAATATCACTTTCACTGACAAGGGGAAATAACGAGCTTAAAGAGGCTGATCAAGTTGCTGTAGGCTGCACCGCATTACCCAGGTTGTGGCGGGTATGCGGGCCGCGGGCAACACCGGGTCACCAGGAATGTCTGGCCTCAGACATGACTGAGGAGCTATAAGAAATTTTCAATCCGGTCACACCCATGTCGCCTAATATAAACAGATTTATTAACATTTTCTGAAATAGGCAAATTGATAGGATAAAGAGGTCATTACCACTAACTGACTTAGCTAAGAAAACAAGAGGGGCCAAGAGATGACCAAATTGTGTATTTTTTAGACTACCGCCCACACCATGTGAATAAGCTGTTAGTCTGGTTAACTCAGCTCAGAGTCTATCAACTACAGGAAGGTCATTAAGACTGCATTTAACCTATTAACCACAAGTCAAAAATACGTTAATCCCTTCAATGAAGATTAAACTATAAGCAAATATACACATTGAGGCATACACATCCTACTGTGTATATACATGCTCTAAATATAAGATGGTGTGTATTTAATGCGAGACACAAATAAATACTAAAGACAGGACAAAGTCATCAATAGTTAATTTATGATATATATGTTGTAGATTTCCGGTTCGTTAATGGTGATACAATTGTCTTGGTCAATGAACTGCAGTGTAAGTGAAAGCTGTCGGCCACCACCTGGCCCTGGCAGTGCTGGGTAGGTGGTGGGTGCAATGCTGAGTGCCAAGTATGCCGAGTGCTGGGTGGGAGGTATGCTGAGTGCTGGGTGGGAAGAATGCTGAGTGCTGGGTGGGAAGTATGCTGAGTGGGAGGTATGCTGAGTGCTGGGTGGGAGGTATGCTGAGTAGGAGGTATGCTGAGTGCTGGGTGGGAGGTATGCTGAGTAGGAGGTATGCTGAGTGCTGGGTGGGAAGTATGCTGAGTGGGAGGTATGCTGAGTGCTGGGTGGGAGGTATGCTGAGTGCTGGGTGGGAGGTATGCTGAGTGGGAGGTATGCTGAGTGCTGGGTGGGAGGTATGCTGAGTGGGAGGTATGCTGGGTGGGAGGTATGCTGAGTGCGAGGTATGCTGAGTGGGAGGTATGCTGAGTGCTGAGTGGAAGGTATGCGGAGTGCTGAGTGTACTAGCGATTGAGAATAAGCTGTGATGTGACAGCAGGTGCCGTCCAGGTGACACTGGTAGTTGTGATGTGACAGCAGGTGTCAAGGTGACACTGGTAGCTGTGATGTGACAGCAGGTGTCGTCCAGGTGACACTGGTAGTTGTGATGTGACAGCAGGTGTCGTCAAGGTGACACTGGTAGTTGTGATTTGACAGGTGTCGTCCAGGTGACACGAAGTTGTGATGTGACAGGTGTCGTCCAGGTGACACTGGCAGGTGTAATGTGACAGCAGGTGTCGTTCAGGCGACACTGGTAGTTGTGATGTGACAGGTGTCCAGATGAAACTGGCAGGTGTAATGATGTGACAGCAGGTGTCGTCCAAATGACACTGGTAATTGCGATTGACAGGTGTCGTCCAGGTGACACTAGCAGGTGTAATGATGTGACAGAAGGTGTCGTTCAGACGACACTGGTAGTTGTGATGTGACAGGTGTCGTTCAAGTGAAACTGGTAGGTGTGGTGGGTGGAAGGTGTGGGCTGCATGACACTGGTAGTTGTGGTGAGTGGAAGGTGTGTGCTGCATAACACTGGTAGTTGTGGTGAGTGGAAGGTGTGTGCTGCATGACACTGGTAGTTGTGGTGGGTGGAAGGTGTGTGCTGCATAACACTGGTAGTTGTGGTGGGTGGAAGGTGTGTGCTGCATGACACTGGTAGTTGTGGAGGGTGGAAGGTGTGGGTTGCATGCAACTCACACACTTGCTCCACCTCAGCAGAATAATAAGTGTCCTACTAACATGGTTCCTAGGGACAGTCTTGCCCTCCTATCTAAACCCTCTCCTTCCACAACTACTACCACACCCTCTCCTTCCACAACTACTACCACACCCTCTCCTTCCACAACTACTACCACACCCCTCCTTCCACAACTACTACCACACCCTCTCCTTCCATAACTACTACCACACCATCTCCTTCCACAACTACTACCACACCCTCCTTCCACAACTACTACCACACCCCCTCCTTCCACAACTACTACCACACCCTCTCCTTCCACAACTACTACACCCCCCCTCCTTCCACAACTACTACCACACCCCCTCCTTCCACAACTACTACCACACCCCTCCTTCCACAACTACTACCACACCCTCCTTCCACAACTACTGCCACACCCCTCCTTCCACAACTACTACCACACCCCTCCTTCCACAACTACTGCCACACCCCTCCTTCCACAACTACTACCACACCCCTCCTTCCACAACTACTACCACACCTCTCCTTCCACAACTACTACCACACCCTCCCTTCCACAACTTACCACACCCCTCCTTCCACAACTACTACCACACCCTCTCCTTCCACAACTACTACCACACCCTCTCCTTCCACAACTACTACCACACCCCTCCTTCCACAACTACTACCACACCCCTCCTTCCACAACTACTACCACACCCTCCTTCCACAACTACTACCACACCCTCCTTCCACAACTACTACCACACCCCTCCTTCCACAACTACTACCACACCCTCTCCTTCCACAACTACTACCACACCCCTCCTTCCACAACTACTACCACACCCTCTCCTTCTACAACTACTACCACACCCTCTCCTTCCACAACTACTACCACCCCCTCCTTCCACAACTACTACCACCCCCCCCTTCTTCCACAACTACCACCACACCCTCTCCTTCCACTACCGCCACACCCTCTCCTTCCACAACTACTGCCACACCTCCTGCTACCACAACTACTACCACACCCCCTCCTTCCACAACTACTACCACACCTGCTACCACAACTACCACCACACCTGCTACCACAACTACCACCACACCCTCGAAGTAATCCACGAGGATCAAGAATCTTTAGTTACTATTGTCCCACTGAGATGCAGTCATGTATTAATTAGAATATGATAGAACATTTGTGTTATTTTAAGGCGTACACGACAGATACTCGTATACAATTTGTTATACGAGGTCCTGCACAACCAGTATTTATATAGACCTGGTCTAACACAACATCTACAATGTCATGTCAATTTAGACAGGAATATCATTGTCAAACATAAATGTTAATTACCGCAAAACCTCAATTTCTCAACGCTTCTTGGAAATGTGCAAAAACTATTTTCTTTATTTTTAATAAGGCTAGAGTAGGTTACATAAACCAATAAAACGTATACTTAACAGCTCATAAGAAAATTAATAAAAACTTGTACGAGTTGAAGGTACAAAGGTGATTGATTATCACCAGAAGACAAGTGTTTTAGCGCAACACTTGTGTACTACCTCCACTGGATTGAAGTGAAAAAAGTCGGCGAAACGTTTTCGTAATAATGTAACCCAGGTGTTGCACGTGTCTTGTTCATCAACATATTGGTACTGTATACTATTAATGATACGCAAGCGGGTAGAGAACCCTGGTCCCAGCCACCCACTAGCTGTGAGCTGACAACACAGGAGGAGGAGGCCGTCGCATACTAAACACGCCACCAAGGGTATGAAGGTTACATGTACCATGTGGAGATGTGTACTGGAGCAGCAGGAACCTTCACCATCACCACCACCACAGTATGTTATCAACAGGAGGACAGGAGAAGAATGGTGGAAAAATTAGGAGTGGGTTCATACATGGCAACCAGCACGGCTTAATAGATGAAAAATCCTGTGTTACAAACCTACTGGAGTTCTACACGTTAACAGAAGACAGGGGAGAGAGAGCGGGATGGATAGATTGCATCTTCCTGGACCGTAAGAAGCCTTTGGCACAGTACCGCACAAAAGACTGGTACAAAAGCTAGAGTAGTAGACAGGAATAACGGGGAAAGCGCTACAATGGGTCAAGATATATCTGACAGGAAGGAAACAACGAATGATGGTCCGTGATGAGGTGTAAGAATAGGTGCAAGTGACAGGTGGGGTTCCACAAGGATCAGGCCTAGGGCTGGTGCTGTTTCTTGTATGCGTGAAAGACATAACAGAAGGGATAGTCAGTGGTATCCCTGCTCACAGACGACATGAAGCTACTGAGAATACAAGCGGAAGAGGACCAGGAAAGACAACACACTAACCTGGACAGACTACAAGCCTGGTATGACAAATGGCTCCTAGAAGTGCAAAGCTATGAAGCTTAGGGAAGGACGAAGAAGACCGCAAACGGAGTACAGGCGCTCAGGGGCAAAGACTGAAAAAAGTTCCCTCAAGGAGGACCTTGAGGTGTCATTCTGAGAACATCTCCCGAGGCTCATATCAACCAAATAACTGCTGCAGCAAATGCGCGCCTGACAAAAAGAAAAATAGTTTGTCGACATCTAAGAAGTCATTCAGTACACTGTACACCGTGTACGTCAGGTCTATATTGGAGTACGCAGCACCAGTATGGAACCCACACCTGGTCGAGCATATTAAGAAATTGGAGAAAATGCACAGGTTTGCAAAAAGACTAGTCCCAGAGCTAGGGGCATGTCCTATGATGAGAGGTTATGGAAACTCAACCTGATGACACTGGAGGACAGGAGGGCTGGGGGGGGAGAGGTATGATACCGACGTACAATATACTGAGAGGAAATAACAAGGTGGATAGGGACAAAATGTTTCTGAGATAAGAACTAGGAACAAGAGGGCACAACCGTTGAAAACTTAGATGATTAATAGGTATACTGGGTAGTATATTTTCAGACTTAGAGCTGTGAGGAAGTAGAACAATCTGGAGAATGAAATGGAAGAGGCAGGATCCATACACAGTTTAAAGAAGAGCTACGACAAGGCTCTTGAAGCCAGGGGAGAGTGGACCTGGTAGTGACCAGCAGAGCCAAGAGCTATGAATCGACCTCTAAAACCACATATAAGTGAGTACAACCACATACAAATACAATATCCATACACAGCTTTAAGAATGAATTTGATAGGACTGAGCCAGAAAAGTGAAACCAGTAGGGTCAGCAGAGCTGGGACCAGGAGCTGAGAATCGATCCTTGCAACTACACTGCGTTGAGTACACACACATGCTGTAGAGTTGCAACGAAATTATTCTCATAGCTGAAGGGTATGAACTATGCGAGGCTAGAGGAGCTAAACCTGACGACACTAGAGATATGATCACGACGTACAAAATACTGAGAAGCATTAACAGGGTGGACTGTGAGAGTCTGAGAGGCAGGTCTTAGGTACATGGGATCACATCTGTTGGTTAATAGCACACATGAACCATAGGAATGTTAGAAAATACTTTTTAACCTTAAGAGTGGTAAGGACGTGGAACAACTTAGACAGTGAAGTGGCAGAGTCAATACATAGTTTTAAAAATAGGTATGATGGGGCTCATGTAGTCAAGCTTTAAAGAGTGAAACCAGTAGCGGCCAGCAGAGGCATGGCCAGGAGCTGAGACTTGACTCCTGCAATCATAATTAGTAGTAGTACACACACTGATGAAGAGAGGTGGCCAACAAACACGTGAGCTAGATAGGCCACACATGCGTGGCAGGTGATGTAACCTTTGAGAAGACTGGTGTGGTGCACCAGCGTCCAGCCAGACACCGGCTGCTTCACCAGGTACTGGGTGACAGCTGATACCTGTGAGACGGCCACCACCTCTCCTCCCACCGTCACTCCAGTGCTCAACCACCACCACTACCTCTCCTTCCACCGTCACTCCAGTGCTAAACCGCCACCACCACCTCTCCTCCCACCGTCACTCCAGTGCTCAACCACAACTACCTCTCCTCTTACCTTCACTCCAGTGCTCAACCAATACCACCCTGAAACCCTCTCCAGGTAAACCTCTAATCCCACCTTCACTCCAGTGCTCAAGCATCACCTTCACTCCAGTGCTCCACCACTGACATTCAATACCAACACTGCAGGGCTTCATTCATGTTCTCTCACCACCCTCCTCATATTGAATACTTCAACATTATCTCCACCACATTATGACGGATGAGCAAAAAAGTAATGAGTCCCTCAGCCTGAGGAAGGGGGACTGATTACCTCACAATACTTCTCATCTTCACCATTTTTCTTCGTATGGACTGATGAAGCCACTGTGTAGAGAAACGTTTCCACAATAAAGATACCCAAGTGTTGCATATGTGTCTAATTTATCAACTCACTTAAAACACACACAAGCACTCAGAGGGCCAGCCCACCACACCTGGAAATATTTACTGGCCAACAGGTGGTGAAGGTCACCTGGTGGAGGGAGCCAAGCCACAACACGCACTACCCAGCCACCAACCATTCACTCAAAGTTACATACTATAGCCTATGTGGCCAGCCCCTCCTCCACCATGTGTGTAGACGATGCAACACTGTGTGGCACCACTAATGAAGCAAGTTTGGTGAACAGGTTCATGCAGAACACTCCCTGCTGCTTGCTACATTCACCAGGTTAGTGTACTCCTCCTAACACGGCTACTCCCATCCCCAATGCGACTCCCTCTCCTATTCCCAACTCCCCCACCCAGCACCCATCCCCAGCGAACCCTGAAAACACCTGTCAAACACATCTAACTGCTGCAAGAATTTATTTATTCAATTTTACCTATGATGATGTATTCACGTAACTAAACACATGGTACACACGTTTAAATTTTCTCCCAAATTAATTACCTAAATTTTATAAAATTGTATGTAACCCAACACAGGAATAGTATACTACAGCAGTAAACCTACTGGTCCTTGCTAGGTCACATCTACTCACACCCTATCATATCACAGATGCTAACTGCCAGTTTTCCCACAATAGAGGAACAGCGGCTGGGTGACCTCGCACAGCAGTACCAGTGCTAAGTGAATATGATAAATGTATACAATACCCAAACATTTCGGAATAAAAATATCTAATTGTTGTACATGTGTGTTACTTATCGTGATAACATATACGTGGAAAGTGCTTGAGGGCCTGGTCCCAAATCTGCACACTGCCCTAACAACATACTGGAAGGAGACATATGGGAGTGTCAGTAGTGTTACTGAATACTTGTGTAGTATACTTAGATAATCCCAGCTATGTTAAAGACAGGCTCCCTGGCTAAGTGTGACGTCACGAGCAGTTTAATATAGATAAATGCAAAGTTCTAAATATTGGACAGGACAATAACCATGCCACATATAAACTAAATAATGTAGATCTTAATACTACTGATTGCGAAAAGGATTTAGGAGTTCTGGTTAGCAGTAATCTAAAACCAAGACAGCAGTGCATAAGTGTTCGCAATAAAGCGAACAGAATCCTTGGCTTCATATCAAGAAGCATAAATAATAGGAGTCCTCAGGTTGTTCTTCAACTCTATATATCCTTGGTTAGGCCTCATCTAGATTATGCTGCACAGTTTTGGTCACCGTATTACAGAATGGATATAAATGCTCTGGAAAACGTACAAAGGAGGATGACTAAGTTGATTCCATGTATCAGAAATCTTCCCTACGAGGATAGACTTAGGGCCCTGAATCTGCACTCTCTAGAAAGACGTAGAATTAGGGGGGATATGATTGAGGGTATAAATGGAAAACAGGAATAAATAAAGGTGATGTAAATAGCGTGCTAAAAATATCTAGTATTGACAGGACTCGCAGCAATGGCTTTAAGTTGGATAAATTCAGATTCAGGAAGGATATAGGAAAGCATTGGTTTGGTAATAGAGTTGTCGATGAGTGGAACAAACTCCCGAGTACAGTTATAGAGGCTAAAACGTTGTGTAGTTTTAAAAATAGGCTAGATAAATATATGAGTGGGTGCGGGTGGGTGTGAGTTGGATCTGACTAGTTTGTGCTACTAGGTCAGATGCCGTGCTCCTTCCTTAAGTGGATGTAACCTGACCTGGCTGGGTCGGGGCATTGGCTTAAGCCGGTGGGAGACTTGGACCTGCCTCGCATGGGCCAGTAGGCCTGCTGCAGTGTTCCTTCTTTCTTATGTTCTTATGTTCACATGTGAGCTGCTAGCGAGAGGCCTCCTTCTCACTTCCCGCTAGTCGTAGACTAGACAAGGCAGGCCTCGGCTTTTCCCTCAAGACTATCACAATATACGCCTAGAACCTCCGACGCGTGTATTCATTCACCTACATCTCCTTGGCGAACCCCACGACAGGAGGGAGGGGGACGGGGTCTAACATAAACCCAGTGAAAAGCAGGGGCGCCGTGGGCACTAAGAATACTGTATCAACAGCTATGGTCCCAAACCAATCAACATCTTACCAGAAGATATCAGAAACACTACTGGTACAAGTGCAAGAGGAAGTTGACAAGTAGCTCCAACATGTGCCAGATCAACTACCTGGTTAACCAGGCAAGCACCACAAAAACTCTCAAAACTCGTCAAAGGCTAAGGTAATTAAGGGTATTATGGAGATGCCTGTAATGCTTTGCATAATTTATGAAGAACTCGTTTGAGTTATCAATCTTTAGGCTGATTATTGGCTCATTGAACACTGAACCCCATCGGGATTTGAGTATTATACTCCTTTCTTGTCGTCAGTATTTGTTCCATCTCCTTTAGTCAAAGGTTCTATCCTATATATTTTTTGTTTTTGTCCCGGATTTTGCTTATGAAGAAGTATTTTTTATTTCTCTCAATTTACTTAAGGATCTTTGCTGCTTCGGTCTCTCATGGACTCTAATGAATTCAGTTTCAACTCAACGTTTTCCTTTTCTCCAGGTATACCTTACCTTTGAAGAGTTTCCAGAGTTTATCTACTCTCTGAGCCCGGCTCGTCTGGTGCTTGCCTGGTCAACCAGGCTGTTGCTGCTGTAGGCCCGCTGCCCCACATATCCATCACAGCCTGGTTGATCTGGCACCCGGTGAAGATACTTGTCCAGTTTCTATGGGTTTAGTAAAATAATGGTCAGGTTGGGAGAGACAATCATGAACAACCGAATGACCTGATGTTGGTGTTTCAGAGTTACTAGAGTGTACTAGGAGATGCATGATCCGCTTCCAGCACGTACTTACTTTCTCCATATGAAAAGTACAGTAGCTCGGAGTAAAGTGTTACTTTTCTCCAGGTAGTGTTACTTTTCTCCAGGTAGTGTTACTTTTCTCCAGGTAGTGTTACTTTTCATTGAAGAGAAAGTGTGCTGGTAAGGCGGCATGCATCTGCCTTACTTCTAGTACCTCTTGAAACACAACATCAGGTCCTCGGTTGTTCATATTGTCCTCCCAATATATTTTACTAAACCCATGGGTTCATTAATTTAATTTGTTAAACATCTAAGTGCCCTCAAAACCAATGTAACTTTTTTTATATTATGTACCCACAGCCTAAATAAAAAGTTACATTGAAGGCGTGGTAAAGGCACAAGAGTGGGAGAGCTTGCTCAAGAGCTTAGGGCCTGCCTAGAGTAGTAGGCCTAAAGCAGTGCTTCTCTTATATTTAGACTGGGAGTGAGAGCGTGACGTGGATGAGAAAGGGAGGGAGGCATGTACTGGTAGTGGTTATAGGGTGGGGATAAGGGAGGATAGGGTGGGGATAAAGGAGGAAGATGGTGGTGGTTGAAGAGTTATGGTAGGGAACACCACCAATACTATATATACTGTATAATATAAACTGATGATATACAATACTTCTTCAGTTGAATACTGGCGAATATAACACTGGAGAAGGACTTGCCTAGTATGGACCAACAGGCCTGCTGCTGTGTTCCTCCTTTCTTATGAATGTAAAAGTACTTTACTTTTGAGGTGTTAGGTAAAAGGACTCATATGTGACATTTTATTGTGGCATCTGTGTCTGTTTACATAACTTGTGGTGGGTAATTGTACCATTATATTACTACTCTTGAGGCGATCACTGTATTCGACTGAAGAAGCCTGCTGCGCAAGCGGAATGTTCCAACAATAAAGATACCCAAGTGTTGCACTTGTAGTAGTGGTGCTTGCACGATAATGGTAGGGAAGGTAGTGTAGTGGTGGCTGGTGGTGGTGACGGCGGACGCAGCGCCGGCAGCAGCGGTGGTGGTGGTAGTTGTGGTGGTGGTGGTGAGTGCTTCAGGGTGGGCAGACTTCAGGCCCAGGCAGACACCCTGTGGTAAGGGGCCCAGGAAATGCCTCCAGCATCAAATTACACCTCTCCGCGTCATGGCAAGAGGCCCCAAACAAGACCAGGGTTACCTCCTTGCCACCAAGGCAGCTACACCCCTAGCTACTGCCTATACCAGAGTACACGTGGGTGTGGGGGTGGCAGTGTTAGTGGGCGTGTCAGGTGATGAAGGTGGGCACCGCTAAATACCTTCTAGAAAATAACACTGGTAAACACGGCCAGGCCTCTAGAAAAAGCTAGTAGCAGTGGTGCAAGTCAACACCAGCGTATTACCCATACAAGCAGGGAGGGGCACGAGGGAAAAAGGGAACAAAGCTTTCCAAAGTTTTGCAAAGAGCTTAAATCTATAAAGTTTCTAGACGATCTAGAAAAAAATCATAATCAAACAACATCCAACCCCCAGAACTACTAAAACATGACTACAACTATAACCTTTAAGGCAGAACATTTTTTGCATATTAGAGTGTGGTTGTGAGTGAAACGTGGGCTACAAGCTGTAGAGGCACAGGATTCCTCAAGTGTCTCCATCCACGTCAGACTGCTCATTACCCGGTGGCCGACATAAGAACACAGCCCGGGCATGAACACAGTTCCATGGTGCCACAGCAGAAGCTATCCAACAGTGACTGAACACGTGTTGCTACATTATATCTAACATGTTAACATCACTTACCAGGACACAAGCCGTGATACACTTCTCTCCTCACTCAGTCTTGCTTCTGCTAACACCGAAGATGGATGGAATTGGAGGGAGGGGGTAAAGGGTGGGGGTTTGGCAGGGGCGGGGGAGGGAGGGCGTCGAGTAAGAAGAGGGATGGGGAGCGGCTGGGGCCACCTGTGATCACTAAGTGCAGGTGAGAAGGACTGGCGGAGGAGGGAAGCTGCACACCTCACTCTCACAGCACAGTCTTGCTGCCATCCCTCCACACATCCCTCCCTTCTTCACCCTCACACCATCTCCCTCATCACCACCACCAACCACACACCACCAACAAACACTTCAACTGTCTCTACACATCCTCAACGCATAATCTCGCTAATTATACCAACATCAAAGTAAAGAAACAAATATGCTGCCTGGCAACTGGGCAGGTAGGGGGAGGGGGAGGGCATTGGCGTCCCTCTAAGAGGGTAGCAGTGACACGCTAACACTTCTCCCTCACTTCAACACTTTTCTCACTATCCCTCCCTCACACTGACACTTCTCTCTCACTGTTCCTCCCTCACCCCAACATATATATATATATATATATATATATATATATATATATATATATATAGGTAAAATTGGTCACTTAGCAAGAACTCATTTAAAATTACGTCCTTTCTAAAATTAATTTTCTCTTATACGTTTAACGATATTTTTTTTCATTTATATTAAAGTAAAAATTAATAATTTTGTACCAAAAGAACCTTAGAAAACTTACCTAACCTTATTATAACAAGCTCAATTTAATTTAACCCAATCCAACTAAATATATTTTAGATAAGTTTACAATAATTTAATAAAAAACAATGAATTTTTTTTAGTTAAGTTTCAGAATGATTTTTGCGAAATTACTGTATACATAAATTTTCGCTTGCCTTATTCGGTGCCCCGTGGTCTGGTGGCAAAAGCTCTCGCTTCACACGGTGAGGGTCCGGGTTCGATTATCGGTGAGGGTGAAAACATTGGACGTGTTTCCTTACACCAGTTGTCTAAGTTCACCCATCAGTAAAATAGGTACCTGGGTGTTAGTCGATTGGTGTGGGTCGCATCTTGGGACAAAACTGACCTAATTTGCGGGAAATGCTCAGCATAACAAGGGGCTTTCTATATAGTAGTATGTCATTGATGTCAGCTAGGACTGTATACCTTGTACATGTACTTGTAGAAATATATATTATTATTATTATTATTATCATCACCAAGAAGAGCGTTGCTATTTAAGCCAAAATCGCAAGTTGAACTTATAAACAATTAGATTGATAGACATATTGTTTTGCATCGACAATGTAAAAAAAAAATATTTTTTTGACCAAATCTAACCTAGAAACCTCGCTTAAACTAACGATTTTTTTTAGCCAAATTCTACTAAATATATCACAGATAATTTTAAATTTATTTGATATTACTTAAAATAAACTATATACATTTTTTTTAGTTGTGATTAGAGTGATTTTCGCAGATTTATGTCAAACAAATGTTTACTCTGCTTATTTGGCAGGAAAGACCCTTGGTTTCTAGGCTTACCTCGCTGGTTTGGCGCATTTTTTTTTTCAACAAGGCCGTCTCCCACCGAGGCAGGGTGATCCAAAAATATAATCCCCCCAAAATTATGTATATATATGTATGTATGTATATATATATATATATATATATATATATATATATATATATATATATATATCATATGTGTGTGTGTGTGTAATTTGCACCAGAGGTGGACCCCATCATATATATATATATATATATATATATATATATATATATATATATATATATATATATATATATATATATATATATATATATATTATATATATATATATATATATATATATTATATTAATGCATCCAAGATTTTTTTTTTAAATTAACAATACTGCGACTGGCAGGGAATCAAACCCTCGACCCTTTAGCATGCGTCATGGGAAGCCCGCCAAAATTCCGAGACGCCTAAGTCCACTAAGCCATCAATGCTTCAAACATCAGGTGCCCAGTAGCACTGGACATGTTATGTTACTCCTGATGCCAGCACATACGTGCACATGGAAGCTACAAGACTAATTTCAATCTCGTCCAGTTTGGAATACCAGTCTTCACGAGCAGTACACATAGTAAAGCATCCACGAGCGAGTGATGTTAAGTAATTAACAGTATATATAACACCGGCCGTCTCCCACCGAGGTAGGGTGACCCTTAAAAGGAGAAACACTTTCATCATTACTCACTCCAACACTGTCTCGCAGAGGTGTGCTGATACTGCAGTTCAAAACTGCAAATATCCCCACCCGACCTTCAGAGTGCAGGCACTGTACTTACCACCTCCAGGACTCAAGTCCGGCTAACCGGTCTCCCTGAATCTCTTCAAGGATAAAAACCATTAGCTTCTACTCGATCCTATCTAACACACTTGCTGGTTGTCTAAGCCCCTCGCATACAAAACCTCCTTTACCCGCTCCTCCCTTTCCTAGGATGACCCCTACCCAGCTTTCCCTCCGCTACAGATTTATACACCCTCCATAGCATTCTTGTTCTATTCTCTAAATGTGTGAACCACCTCAACAACCCCCCTTCAACCCTCTGGATAATATTTTCAGTAACCCTGTATATCGCCCCCTGAATGAGGTCCAATTTATATAATGTATATTTCATGTATATTATCTTTCATATAATTTTATATTGCTGATATTTCCATTATTAGCTAAAATGGAAATGTCTTGCTTTATATTATTATCTGACTTAGCTATGTCATTAGGTAGGTAGGATGTAACATTTACACTTCACCGTGCTCACTGTTCGAGAGTCGTGAGTGGCTGTCCGCATTGGCAAACTACTTTGTTAACTACCACTCTCTTCTTTGTGTCAGGCTGTACCTCACCGTCCTGGAGTAGCCGGGAGAGTCACGTGGTCGCACCTCAGATTGGAGACGGTCCTCCCTTGGTCGCTCTCTCCTCAGCTGGTCACCACTGGACCAACACCTCTCTCTCTCTCATCTTTGTTTGTTCATTATTTAGACTGTTTTGGTAGAGTATGATTTCAGTGGTGAGTCGAAACATACTTTTCGTAACTGTTCACAGAGCTTAGTTCAGAATTAGTGAGTTTTTATGTTTTACTGACCTATTTTGTTTGGCATCTGCACATTGTCGTAGTCGGGGATTTGGTTATGCTGAACTTAGATTCAGTATTAAGGAAGTTTTACGCCTTTTATGGAGGATCTGCTGATGGTCCCCAGTTATGGTCGTTATTTTGGCTCCTTGTTCCTGACGCTGTGCTGCTGCTTGTTATATTATTATGGTTGTTCGGCGAATCGTTCGTCTTACTGTTCAAGCAAGCTGTTATGATTGCCTGGTTGGTCAAGAAGATAGATTATTTGAGGACGTTTAGTCAGTCAGTGTTTAAGTAAAGTCGAGACATAACGAACCACTTTGAGCACATACACACTTTTTCACACACATGCTTGTATATACTAGTATTATTTTTTTAAAAGTGCTGACAACTTACCAGACGGTATTCAAGAGTCATAAAGAGATCAATTGTACCTTCAGCACTATACTACTACTACAAGTGTAGAAACTTATATCCTATAATTATATCAAATTCATATAGTACTTTGATTTCTCAATTTTTATTTCTTTAGTTAGTATCCTATCAGTTACAATCCTAAAGCGCTATTAAAAATTATGATATATTTTAAAGGATAACTGGACCAGAATACTGACTACTTGTTACAAAAACCCAGAAACAGGTTGAATGCTAGAGGAACAGACCTTCTAATATTCTCTGGAGATGTCTATAATTTATAGATATCACGCTTTTTGTAACACCCCGCACCTCCTAACCTCCAAACTATGAATTCTCTGCATAATATTCACATCACACATTACCCTCAGACACAATATCTCTACTCCCTCCAGTTTCCTCCTTGTTGCAACATTCACAACCCATGCTTCACAGCCATGTACCATCGCTGGTACCACTATGCTTTCATACATTCCACTTTTTGCCTCCATGGATAACGTTCTTTGTTTCCACAGATGCCTCAATGCACAACTCATTTTTTTCCCTCTCGTTAATTCTGTGGTTCACCTCGTGTTTTATAGACCTATATGCCAAATATCTGAACACATTCACTTCCTCCATACTCCTTCCATTCTTTCATTACCTTATAAATTATTTGATTCCCTCATCACCTTGCTCTTTCCTATGTTCACTTTTAAATTTTTTTCTTTGACATGCTCTTCCAAATTCGTCCCCCAACCTTCGCAACTTCTGTTCAGAATCTCGCAAAAGCATCATGTCCTCTACCTGGAGGGTATTCCAGGGATCAACGCCCCTGCGGTCCGGTCTACGACCAGGCCTCCCGGTGGATCAGGGCCTGATCAACCAGGCTGTTACTGCTGGTCGCACGTAGTCCAATGTACGAACCACAGCCCGGCTGATCTGGCACTGACTTTAGGTATCTGTCCAGCTCCCTCTTGAAGACAATCAGGGGTCATAGGCAAAAAGTAATTGTGACAACTCCCAATTTTTAGAATCTTTACCTTTTAATGCCACACCTCTCTCTAACACCCTAGCACTCAATTCTTGTACAAAAAAAAAAAGTTAAGATAAATAAAATAAAATAAGAATCATATCTAAACATATGCTTAACATCAAACTAACATAAGTAATAGAAAAGAGAAAGGAATGTAAAATAAAAATAAAATAAAGTTTATTAGAATAATAGACAACTAAGTTAACCCCCCATTTAGTACCATACGCCATCATTTTGAAGCCACAGAGAACACTTTAAACATGAAATCACTGTGTTCAGACGATCCACTACTCATGAGCTGGCAACAGTAGTCTATGTACTTCCTTGTGTAATAATGAACAAGGTACATATCTTCCACTTCCTACCCTGCACAATGCAGGTTAGGGACTAGGCCGTCAGATATCTTCCATGTATATATTCTCGATTCCAGAGAGAAAAATCCTAGTGTTTTTATGTGTTACCAATTGTTTAGATGTTTTATTGAGTCTATGCGAGCAGTATACTACCTTGGTACATTTACCAGCTCTGGTTTTTCTCTTGCTCTGAGAGGTGCTGTGAGCACACAATAATATTCATGCCGTGAGAGCGCAAGTGATTTGGAAAGTTCGATTACTGGCGTTGCTTCTGCTGTTTTGAAAGTTGCCATGATCCACCCTGTCATTTCCCTGGCCTTCATTGTATCTGCTTTATTGTACTTCCCAAATGACAGATCCTCTAACATAATTATACCATCATGTCACTTGTATACCCAACATCCACTCTCACCATTATACACCTCTGCTGGTGATTTGAACGCAGCCCACCACACAATCATTTCCACCCTCCCCTCCCCCACCATCACTATTTTCCATCTATCAGTTATATCTTACTAGTTTATGGGATCATCTAGTGTAACACAAGGTCTGCTGATTTAGGAAAAAAATACAGAAATATAAACTATTAAGAAACCCGCAATATAGTGTAAGTAAGTTTGTAAAATATATCTACCATCTTCAGGTACACGAAACGAAAACAAAGACCAACAGTCCTAAAAAAAAAAGTTAAAAAATGTGTAACAGTCTTCCGTTTCACACTTGCATGACAGTAGGGTTAGTGCCTGCCTGGGTACCTGCATGACAGTAGGGTTAGTGCCTGCCTGGGTACCTGCATGACAGTAGGGTTAGTGCCTGCCTGGGTACTTGCTGTCTACCAACCTACTACCTACTATTTTTTTTTTTTTTTGCCCCTTGTCGGGCATCTTGAAAAGTTTGTAGAGTTCAGGAATGGTTGTCAACAAGCTAGGACTATCATGCAAGACAGAAAAAAATAAGACTCACTCATTTTCGGATTAAATATCAGTAGCATTAGTTTAAAATATTACAACTACAAATACTGTAGGACATAAATGGTAAATGTTTAGTAAACAACAAAATACTAATAAAGTTTGCTTGGACAGCATCTCATGTTAACATAGTGGGGAGTAGGAGATGATGGACTCGTGAAATCTTACTAACAAGATTGTAAGGTACTCAATGGAACAGACAGTAATGGAAACCATGGCAAGCCAGTCCATAATAAGCAGGCCAGTGTTCTAACCAGTACCCCAAGCGGCCTAATAAGATTCATCCAACTTAAAAATATACACTATAAGTTTGGAGAAATATTGCAACAAATTACGAGGCATACTCAAATTAAAATTCTACACGAGTTCAATTAGAAATGTGTGAGAAAAAGTGAATATATAAAGAATTACATTAGACGAAATATATATGTTCATGGTAAGAAAGGAGTCACAGGTGGCAGGTCGCTGCAGCAGCTCCCAGGAAACAACAATACAAAATGGGCTAAGAAGAGAATCAACACAATTTCTAACACTAAATTTTAAAATGCAGTATATTTTAAAAATTCATATTAAGCACTAAACCCATGTGGGTCATTCAAAGCGAGACGAGGTGGAGGCTTGATCCTCCGTCTGCTGAGTGCGAGACAGACGTGCTTTCTATTTGTACTCACCTATGTCCAGAATGTCGTAAGCTACCAGACTACTGAATTAATACCACAAACGTGTATACACAATATAAGCAGACAATTACTAAGGTTGATACCAGTCTACAAAAGTGTGCAGGATTTCCTGCAATTAAGTAAAGGTAATTTGTAAGGATATTAATTCACAATTAACCCAACTAATACTAGAGACAATCCAAGGTTGTGCGAGGCCAGACATGCGTCTAGGCTCCGTGTGTGCTGCCTACTATCGTCGGAATATCACCTGTAACAACCATTAAAAGTAACACCAATATGAAAGATCATAAGTATATTTTCTGTCAAAAAATTATAGACGAAAATTGAAAAAGCCAACATCTCGACTCGGCACTGTTACTCCACAAGGTTCTTGAAAATATAAGAATTCTAAATTACTCTAAAACAGACAAAAAATAAAAGTTGAACGCTTTCAAGTCTTGAACATGTACTCATTGGAGCGGTGGAGAGATGCATGATAATATATACCTGGAAAATACTCGAGGGCCTCTTCAAAAATCTGCACACTGCCATAACAACATACTGGAGTGAGAGATATGGAAGTGTAAAATAACCCCAGTGAGGAGCAGGGGTGCGGTGGGCACAATACGGGAACACTGTATCAACATCCCAGATTATTCAACATCTTACCAGAAGATATCAGAAACACGGCTGGAACAAGTGTAGAAGCCTTCAAGAGAAAACTGGACAAGTATCTTCACCAGGTGCCAGATCAACCAGGCTGTGATGGATATGTGGGGCAGCGGGCCTCCAGCAGCACCAGCCTGGTTGACCAGGCAAGCAAAAGACGAACCTGGCCCATGACCAGCCTTCAAGAGTAGTTAAAACTCTCGAAACTCTTCAAAGGTATAAGGTATACATATTATGGAGACGTACACAGACTCCGCAAAAGCTTTTAACAAATATGGTCATGGTGTAATAGCACATAAAACACGTATAAAAGAAATCTTGAAATTTGGGCAGATGGCCATTTATATTCTAGCAAATTGAACACAAGAATAATAGTAAACAAAGGAAAAACCAGAGGTTGTTTCTCATGTCAGACATAAGCCATAGCACGGTATCATCCTTTGCAGACGATATACCTTTGGAATTTGTATACGAATGACATCCAATGAGAGAGCAGTAAATCTCCAAGCTGATATTTAGAAGGTATTTCATTGGGCCACAGAAAAAAAAAGAGAACAATATGATTTTCAATGGGGAAAATTTAAGTTACTTATCTACGGAAAATCCGAAGAATTAAAAACATGAATCGAGTATAAAACAAACACAAACAATAGAAAAGATGTAGAATGTGAGGAATTTAAAAGTGATAATATAAGATATTACGTTGGAGGACTACAACATTGTTGCTGTAACAACTGCAAGGAAACTGATAGACTTCACTGCCAACATAAATTTAAACCACCTAAATTACTGATAACGCCAGATGCGTAGGCGAGATACATCATAATTTACACCTGGAAAATTCTAGAGGGTTTGGTCCCAAATCTGCACACCGAAATTACTCCCTACGAGAACAAGAGGCTTGGCAGACGGTGCAAAATATCCCAAATGAAAAGCAGGGTTGCCATAAATACACTAAGAGATAACTCAATAAGTGTAAAGAGACCAAGACTTTTAAACATCCTTCCTTCAATCATAAGATGAATTACCTACATACCAATAGCTGTCTTCAAGAGGGAACTAAACAAGTTCCTCAACTCAAGTTTCTGATCAACCGAGACGTACTGCCCAGTTGATGGACTGTGTGCAGCTAACACCAACAGCCTGGTTGATCAGGCCATCAACCAACAGACTTCATTTGAGACCAGGCCATTGGGGGGTACCTTTGATGAGTTTCGAATTTTTCTACTCCCGAAACCCGGCCTTGGGCCACGCTCGTCTTGTGGTTTCCTGGCCAACTAGGTTGTTGCTGCTAGAGGCCCACTGGCCCAGGTATCCATTACAGCCTGGTTGATCCGGCACCTGAAGATACTTCTCCAGTTTCCTCTTGAAGACACTTGCCCCAGCAGTGTTTTTGATATATTATGGTAAGATGATAAACAGTTTGCGACCACGGATGTTGATACACGGTTCTCTTATTGTGCTCAAGGCGCCCCTTCTTTTCCTTGGGTAATTTTTGCACTTCTCATCTCATCTCACTGTGTTGTTATGGCTGTTTGCAGATTTGGGACCAGGCCCTCGAGTATTTTCCAGGTATATATTATCACGTCTCTCTCCGCTACAGTGAGTACATATTTAGAACTTTATGGTGTTCTCAGTCATTAAAATGCTTTATTGGGGTGGTGACCCATGGAGTCATGTAACTATTTGGTCTGTAATATACTGGTTTCTGTTGGGGTTAATCACTCACATTACGAGTGGCGGTTATCAATAAACTAGCCCCTCGGGACAAAATCATCGTTTGAGCGTCTAGTTTATTGTACAGCAGTAACTCATTCTCTGAGTGGCAGCCTAGAAAACAACGAATCGCTGTGGCAAGAATAAAGCACTATTACACCTCTCTGGGTACTTGCAAAATCATTACACACAATACAATGTCATATCCTATACCTGACGACAGTCATGAAGCAGCATGTGCATGTTATCTTAGTATCCTCCCTAACCCCACGATCTTTATAACCTCCCCACCCACCCACCAACACACAAGGTTCTCCCCACCCACACAAGGTCTTTCCCACCCACCCACACACAAGGTCCTCCTCACCCACACAATCAAGAGAGACTGTCAAGGTAATTCCTGGTTAACTACAATTCTTCACGACATAAGTGGCAAGGAAGGTCATCACTGCAACCTTCACTGCTACACCAACACAAGGTCATCACTGCAACCTTCACTGCTACACCAACACAAGGTCATCACTGCTACACCCACAAGACCATCACTGCTACACCCACAAGGCCATCACTGTGCCTTCACTACTAAACCTACAAGGTCATCACTGCACTATAGTCTCTACTACCAGTACTACTATTACTACCACCACTACTACAGTAACTACCAATACTACTACTAATACCTGTGTTACAACCACCACAGTGGCTACTACGAAAACTAATGCTATTACTACCACCATATATATATATGTGTGTGTGTGTGTGTGTGTGTGTGTGTCGTGCTAAATAGGTAAAACTTGCAATTTTGGCTTAAATAGCAAAGCTCTTCTTGCCGAGTAAAGCAAGCGAAAATTTGTGTATGCAATAATTTTGATGATTAAGACACATGTTCAACAGTTGGGTATCTTTATTGTTGAAATATTTCGCCTACACAGTAGGCTTCTTCAGTCAAATACAGAGACAGTAGGTGAAGTAGTGAAATGAAGACGATATAATCATATATTTCAGTGATTACATCATTACTGTTGCTCATGTGTCTTAATTAATTTGCTTATTGTATTTTCTGAATGACAAGTCTACCATTATCCCCCCTAAGTCTTTTGCGGGTTTTTTTTTACGTTCTATGCAATGATTTTGTTGTATTGTGTATTGTGTTCATGTTCAGAGCTCATCAGTCTTCCCGTATCTAAGCAACTGAAATTTGTCACCCCTGATCATTACGTTATTTTAATTTTTTTCCCAGTGGAAGACTTAGTTGACGTCTGTAATTTTCTGTACTTTTACTAAGGTGACTCATTTTAGTATCGTCCGCAAAGGATGATACGAAACTCTTGCAAGCACCAGACGAGCCTGGCCCATGGCCGGGCTCAGAGTAGATAAACTCTCGAAACTCTTCAAAGGTATACCAAAGGTAGTTGTTTTATGTACGTTTGCTATGAGGATGATAGTAATGATCACAATCATCTAATAGTTGTTACAGACAATATTTTCCACATATGTTAACTTGGTGTCTCAACACTCAAAGAGTTTTATGATAGTGTGATACTGATGCAACTGGTTTGCAGTTTTTTGTTAATTGTTTTGCTGCCCGTTTTGTGAAGATAAACTATCTGCATTTTTTTTAAGGCCTCTGCTATTTCACCTGAAACCAAGCATATCCAAATTAAATTATATTCATGGGACGAGTACTTGTAGGGGGTCATAGAGCGCCTCATAACGCTGACTACTGCTTAGGTTCTCCTCTCATGTACATACACTTGTTTGATCTATAATGTGGTTGTAATCTGAATGTACTCTGTTAAACATCATCTCTCTCTCATTACTTCATCACTATGAAGATCAAATCTGACGAATTTTCCTTTCTAGTAGGTTCTTCTACATGTTGGCCAAACATGTGTTCGTTTCTAGTAGGTTCTTCTACATGTTGGCCAAACATGTGTTCGTTTCTAGTAGGTTCTTCTACATGTTGGCCAAACATGTGTTCGTTTCTAGTAGGTTCTTCTACATGTTGGCCAAACATGTGTTCGTTTCTAGTAGGTTCTTCTACATGTTGGTCAAACATGTGTTCGTTTCTAGTAGGTTCTTCTACATGTTGGTCAAACATGTGTTCGTTTCTAGTAGGTTCTTCTACATGTTGGTCAAACATGTGTTCGTTTCTAGTAGGTTCTTCTACATGTTGGTCAAACATGTGTTCGTCAGTATATTTTCCTGTGTTCAGACACAAGTGTTGCACACAACAGCTCAGCCAGGGAGGGGGGATAAAGCCCCTACAAAAAAATATTTTATAGTTTTTTAATTAAGGGCTAATTTTCACTATATTATTTTGACTAGTGACCACAAAAGCAGAACAGATAAAGAAATTTCACATACATACTGAAAATCCTAAGATTTTAAAGACAATTTCTTAATTCTTTTTCAGTATCGTCATTTTCAGTCCTCCCAGACTGAAATCCTGACCCCAAGATTGACATCCGACATCCTGGCTACGCTACTGCTTCCATATATGCAACTGTTCTGGCAATATGTCTCAAATCTTTTGTCACACGTAAGTCTTGAACACGGATGTTGATATAGTGTTCTCAAACTATGCCTAAGGCAATCATGCTTTTCAATGGGTTTATTTTACGCTTCCTCTCTCATCTCTCACCCAATTAAATTATTGAAGTAGAGATGAAGACCTAGCAGCGAGGGTCGGTGACCTCCGGAAGCGACTCCAGGTAAGACCCAAGTGTGTAGGTCGGGGACTTGATCCATGTATGTATTATTAGGTACTTCAGCCTCCCAATGTACAATCAGGTCATTCAAATAAACAATAATGTCACAAGGACACTTTACAAAAGTGACCATAACAACATGTAACACCACATTTCGGTGATTTTTTTTTTAGGGATATTTTCCTTTAATGAACCAATACTACACGGAGCGTCCAAAAACAATTTCTTGGGGACACAATCGTAGATACAAGGCTGAATAGAGGTTCCAGGAGTGTATGCCAATATAGGTTCAAGACTCTTAAACCTCCTGCCAATAAGTATGATATACCTTTCTTGGACGAAGAAAAGAATCAAGCATAAATTCCATGATCCTGTAGGGCGAGAAAAATTCTCAAAATTATGGAGGGGTGATGAGGCTATTATGAGGTAAGCCTGGCGTAAGAACGGATTACTAATCTAGTTACAGGTAGGCAGGCGCATGTGCAGGCACCCAGGCACGCACGCACACACACACACACCACCTCAAGGTTAACCACCACCACACGCACTTCACTAGAAAAAGTTAGTGGTCATGACTGGTATAAGGTAGTGGTAGCTTCTCATTGGGTGCTGCTTTGTTTTATTACCAATATTTGTAAATAATATGCTGGTACAGAGAAGCTGTGCATAAAGTCACAAACAAGTGGTATCCATGGCTTGCTGGTACATAAGTGGTATCCATGGCTTGCTGGTACATAAGTGGTATCCATGGCTTGCTGGTACATAAGTGGTATCCATGGCTTGCTGGTACATAAGTGGTATCCATGGCTTGCTGGTACATAAGTGGTATCCATGGCTTGCTGGTACATAAGTGGTATCCATGGCTTGCTGGTACATAAGTGGTATCCATGGCTTGCTGGTACATAAGTGGTATCCATGGCTTGCTGGTACATAAGTGGTATCCATGGCTTGCTGGTACATAAATGGTATCCATGGCTTGCTGGTACATAAGTGGTATCTATGGCTTGCTGGTACATAAGTGGTATCTACAGCTGGCTAGTATATAAGTGGTATCCACAGCTGACTAGTATATAAGCGGTATCCACAGCTGGCTAGTATATAAGCGGTATCCACAGCTGGCTAGTATATAAGCGGTATCCACAGCTGGCTAGTATATAAGCGGTATCCACAGCTGGCTAGTATATAAGTGGTATCCACAGCTGGCTAGTATATAAGTGGTATCCACAGCTGGCTAGTATATAAGTGGTATCCACAGCTGGCTAGTATATAAGTGGTATCCACAGCTGGCTAGTATATAAGTGGTATCCACAGCTGGCTAGTATATGTGGTATTCACAGCTGGCTAGTAAGTGGTATCCACATCTGGTTAGTATATAAGTGGTATCCACAGCTGGCTAGTATATAAGTGGTATCCACAGCTAGCCGGTATGTAAGTGGTATCCACAGCTGGCTAGTATATAAGTGGTATCCACAGCTGGCTAGTATGTAAGTAGTATCTACAGTTGGCTAGTATGTAAGTGGTATCTATAGCTGGCTGGTATGTAAGTGGTATCCACAGCTGGCTGGTATGTAAGTGGTATCCACAGCTGGCTGGTAAGTGGTATCCACAGCTGGCTGGTATATAAGTGGTATCCACAGCTGGCTGGTATATAAGTGGTATCCACAGCTGGCTGGTATATAAGTGGTATCCACAGCTGGCTACTATATAAGTGGTATCCACAGCTGGCTGGTAAGTGGTATCCACTGCTGGCTGGTATGTAAGTTGTATCCACAGCTGACTGGTATGTAAGTGGTATCCACAGCTGGCTGGTATATAAGTGGTATCCACAACTGGCTAGTATATAAGTGGTATCAACAGCTGGCTAGTATATAAGTGGTATCCACAGCTGGCTGGTATGTAAGTGGTATCCACTGCTGGCTGGTAAGTGGTATCCACTGCTGGCTGGTAAGTGGTATCCACAGCTGGCTGGTATATAAGTGGTATTCACAGCTGGCTGGTAAGTGGTATCCACAGCTGGCTGGGATGTAAGTGGTATCCACAGCTGGCTCGTACATAAGAGACATTATTACCAACCAATGTTGTTAGTGAGAATATATTTTGTAATGTGTGGTAATGAGTTGTAGGTTCAGCACTCCACATGCCTCGGTCTAGGGCCAGGCTTCAAATTAGATATTAAATATTAACAGGAATATCATCTATTAAGAATGGCACAGCACAACAAAGTGTATACTGGTATTATTACGAGTACGTGTTCAAATGACGGAAAAAGAAAGTACGACATTGTTTGCTTTTGATAAAAAGTCACCGAACAAGAAAATGGAGGCACATAGGACTGTAGAAGTACTCACCCAATTGTGGTTGCAGGGGTCGAATCATAGCTTTTGGCTCTACCTCTTCACCGGTCACTACTAGGTCCAATCTCTCTCCCTGTACCTCTTAAACCTGCCTCCACTACATCACTCTCCAGATTGTTCAATTCCCGACAACTCTGTGACTGAAGAAATACTTCCTAACATCCCTGTGACTCATCCGAGTCTTTAACTTCCAACTATGACCCCTTGTTGCTGTGTCCCATCTCTGAAACATTCTGTCCCTGTCCATCCTGTCAATTCTTCTCAGTATTTTATACGTCGTTGTCATGTCGTCCTTATCCCTCCTGTCGTCCAATGGTGTCTGGTTGGTTTTTCTTAACCTCTCCTCGTAGGTCAAACTGTAGGAGTGTTAGTGCACTTCTGCTGCTGCTGCCAATATGTCACCGAGAGGAAACATTATATAAAATCTAAATGAAGATGACTGACTACCTTCCACTGGGATACCTTTAATGAGTTTCGAGAGTCTTTCTACTCCCGGAGCCCGGTCATGGGCCAGGCTCGTTTGGTGCTAGCCAGGTCAACCAGGCCTTACGACGCACGTAAGTAACATGTTAATTTTCCCCCCATAATCTACCTTGTCCATAATTACTATCACATTTCCTCTGTCTGGTAAGGTGAAGTCCAGGATCTTTCCTTAATTCATGGTATAATTTAACAAATCCTTGATGACAATTGTGTTGCAGAGGTGTGAGCTTAACGTTAAGTATTGTAGCAAACTGTCAACAGAGGTGTAGCCACAGGGAGGCTGACAAGTGCCAAAAGGCAGCGTGGTACCTTGGTACACGCACCAACAACACATCACCTCATATATACACACACCGTTTCCGGCATCAATTGAAAAAATCAAGAGGCATCTCGTTCCTGTGTTCTGTCTCAGGTAAGGTCAAACCATGAAGGTCACTGTCACCAGGCTAGGTCACACCATGAAGGTCACTGTCACCAGGCTAGGTCACACCATGGTCACTGTCACCAGACCAGGTCACACCAATCCATTACTAGACTAGGTCACACTAGGCCTTCACTAGGTCACAACAAACCATCACTGACTAGGTCACACCTAGTCAAGGGTGGTCTTGCAGCTGTGGGTGAAAGGTATCAAGTCTTGTGCGTTGCAACCTAGCAAAGAACTTTTCTTAGCACTAGTGAGGAAGGCGGCGACGACACCACCAGCAGCAGCAGCAGCACAAAGGTCTCTACCCAATTACGTTTAGTAAACAAGAATAAACATAAAGGAAAGTAGAAAACTGTGGCTGGGAAGGGATGAAGATTGGTAAAATGGAGAAGGGAGGGATGAGAGGTGAGGGATGAGGATGGAGAGGTGAGGGATGAGAGGTGAGGGATGAGGATGGAGAGGAGAGGGATGAGGATGGAGAGGTGAGGGATGAGGATGAAGGTGAGGGATGAGGATGGAGAGGGGGGATGAGGATGGAGAGGAGAGGGATGAGGATGGAGAGGGGAGGGATGAGAGGTGAGGGATGAGGCAAGTACTAGGTTTTCATCCCCTCTCCCCTCGTATCTTGCACGTCTGTATCGCCTCATACATATTTCAAGTTGGTCGCTGCTTCACTGTGTTGAGTACTAACCTCCCTCGCACCTGCCGCCGCCACCACACTGCTTCACTGTGTTGAGTACTAACCTCCCTCACACCTGCCGCCGCCACCACACTGCTTCACTGTGTTGAGTACTAACCTCCCTCACACCTGCCGCCGCCACCACACTGCTTCACTGTGTTGAGTACTAACCTCCCTCACACCTGCCGCCGCCACCACACTGCTTCACTGTGTTGAGTACTAACCTCCCTCACACCTGCCGCCGCCACCACACTGCTTCACTGTGTTGAGTACTAACCTCCCTCACACCTGCCGCCGCCACCACACTGCTTCACTGTGTTGAGTACTAACCTCCCCCACACCTGCCGCCGCCACCACACTGCTTCACTGTGTTGAGTACTAACCTCCCTCGCACCTGCCGCCGCCACCACACTGCTTCACTGTGTTGAGTACTAACCTCCCTCGCACCTGCCGCCGCCACCACACTGCTTCACTGTGTTGAGTACTAACCTCCCTCACACCTGCCGCCGCCACCACACTGCTTCACTGTGTTGAGTACTAACCTCCCTCGCACCTGCCGCCGCCACCACACTGCTTCACTGTGTTGAGTACTAACCTCCCTCGCACCTGCCGCCGCCACCACACTGCTTCACTGTGTTGAGTACTAACCTCCCTCACACCTGCCGCCGCCACCACACTGCTTCACTGTGTTGAGTACTAACCTCCCTCACACCTGCCGCCGCCACCACACTGCTTCACTGTGTTGAGTACTAACCTCCCTCACACCTGCCGCCGCCACCACACTGCTTCACTGTGTTGAGTACTAACCTCCCTCACACCTGCCGCCGCCACCACACTGCTTCACTGTGTTGAGTACTAACCTCCCTCGCACCTGCCGCCGCCACCACACTGCTTCACTGTGTTGAGTACTAACCTCCCTCGCACCTGCCGCCGCCACCACACTGCTTCACTGTGTTGAGTACTAACCTCCCTCGCACCTGCCGCCGCCACCACACTGCTTCACTGTGTTGAGTACTAACCTCCCTCACACCTGCCGCCGCCACCACACTGCTTCACTGTGTTGAGTACTAACCTCCCTCACACCTGCCGCCGCCACCACACTACTAACTACTACTACCGTCAACACAGTTATCACCCACTAGCTGGACTAGAATCAGGAAGGAGGAAGAAGAGAAGAGAAAAGATGATGAGGCGCCGGAAGAGAGGGCAGCGGCAGACACACAGCAGCAGTAGTATCAGCATCATCAGCAGCAGTAACAACAGCAGCAGCAGTAACAACAGCAGCAGCAGTGGCAACAACAACAGCAGCAGTAGCAGAAGTGACAGCAACAGCACCAGCAGCAACAGCAACGCAGTCAGCAGCAGTAGTTGCAAGAGCAACAGCAGTCTTATCAACGTCCTTAATAGTGGTGGTGCTCATTACATACACTCCAACATAAGAAGCACAGTCTGCCTGATCACGTTACTTTTGAAAATAACCAGGGGGTCTAATTCCATATTTTAATTTATAGCTTGAGAACGTCTCATCTGATAGGCTTCAAATTTTCAACCCTGGCTCACTGTAACTAGGGAAAAGGTCATGCAGTTATTGGCATTTACGGGTGCCCTCTGCTCAATTTTATTTAGACCATTCCCAATAACCTGACAATTCATCTTCCGATCGGCTTCAAACTTTCATCACTGGTGTATCATATTTAAGGCTGGGACTGTAATCGGGTCGAATAAGTGACAATTTTCTATTTTTTTTAAATGGCTTTAATGCATTGATTTTGGAATGTGTAAGTTATAATGTACTAATATTATTAAACAGATCTGATTCTGAATATTATTAAACAGATCTGATTCTGTGCAATGTATGTGACTTCCGGTCTTCTTCAAGACTGAGAGAAAGATAAGGATAGTGCTACTTATTATGATCCCTATCACGGTGTCCCGTGGCTTGGTTGGCAACGCTCTTGCCTCACACACTGTGGGTCCGTAGTTTGATCACCGACACGCGGAAATGCTGGGCGTGGTTGCTTATACCTGCTGTCCCTGTTCGCCTAGCAGTAAGTAGGTACCTGGGTGTTAGTCGACTAGTGTGGGTCGCATCCTGGGGGACAAGATTGAAAGCCCACTGGCTTTCTTGGGTTATCCTGGGTAGCTAACCCTCTGTGGTAAAAATCCAAATAAATGTTATCTTATCTTATCATTTCCAGGTTCCCTACATTTATCTTTCCACTGACCACTGTAAGTTTAATACACTATTCTAGATATTATTTCTTCAATGCTTAAGACATAACGGAGTAGCAGGAATATATGCTCGCTTAAATCATGTTATTTCCTATAAGCCACTTCTGGATGGAGGCTTCTTGTACAATACAAATAATATTATCGTCTGCGATCGATATTACGGTGGTATAATACCTGGAATTTAGCTTGAGATGGTTCCGGAGGGTCTACGCCCCCGCGGCCCAGCCCAGACCACGCCTACCAGAGGATGGGGCCTGATCAACCAGGCTGTTGGTGCTAGCTAAACGTAGTCCAACATGTGAACCACAGCCCAGCTGGTCAGTAACTGACTTGAGAAACTCACCAAGTTCCATCTTGAAGACAACTAAGAGTTTGTTGGTATTATCACTTGTGAACAAAGGAAGGCTGTTGAAAAGGCTTGATCCCCTTACACTTCTTGAGTTGTCTACCAGACTGAAGAAAGAGAGAGCAGCAGCTTAAAAAACTAAAGAATAATGTAACTCAAAAAGCAATTACATCTGTATCCTTCATACCTGTCATGACAGGTGTCCAATGCCACACCTATCATGTCATGTGTGCAGCACCACATCTGTCACGACGCAGCCAATACAACTGTCATGACGTAGCTAGTACTACGTCATGAAGTAGCCAGTACCACAACTGTCATGACGTAGCCAGTACCACACGTCATGAAGTAGCCAGTACCACACGTCATGAAGTAGCCAGTACCACAAGTCATGAAGTAGCCAGTACCACAAGTCATGAAGTAGCCAGTACCACAAGTCATGAAGTAGCCAGTACCACACGTCATGAAGTAGCCAGTACCCCACGTCATGAAGTAGCCAGTACCCCACGTCATGAAGTAGCCAGTACCACAAGTCATGAAGTAGCCAGTACCACAAGTCATGAAGTAGCCAGTACCACACGTCATGAAGTAGCCAGTACCACAAGTCATGAAGTAGCCAGTACCACAAGTCATGAAGTAGCCAGTACCACAAGTCATGAAGTAGCCAGTACCACAAGTCATGAAGTAGCCAGTACCACACGTCATGAAGTAGCCAGTAACACACGTCATGAAGTAGCCAGTACCACACGTCATGAAGTAGCCAGTACCACACGTCATGAAGTAGCCAGTACCACAAGTCATGAAGTAGCCAGTACCACACGTCATGAAGTAGCCAGTACCACACGTCATGAAGTAGCCAGTACCACACGTCATGAAGTAGCCAGTACCACACGTCATGAAGTAGCCAGTACCACACGTCATGAAGTAGCCAGTACCACACGTCATGAAGTAGCCAGTACCACACGTCATGAAGTAGCCAGTACCACACGTCATGAAGTAGCCAGTACCATACGTCATGAAGTAGCCAGTACCACAAGTCATGAAGTAGCCAGTACCACAAGTCATGAAGTAGCCAGTACCACAAGTCATGAAGTAGCCAGTACCACACGTCATGAAGTAGCCAGTACCACACGTCATGAAGTAGCCAGTACCACACGTCATGAAGTAGCCAGTACCACAAGTCATGAAGTAGCCAGTACCACAAGTCATGAAGTAGCCAGTACCACACGTCATGAAGTAGCCAGTACCACACGTCATGAAGTAGCCAGTACCACAAGTCATGAAGTAGCCAGTACCACAAGTCATGAAGTAGCCAGTACCACAAGTCATGAAGTAGCCAGTACCACACGTCATGAAGTAGCCAGTACCACACGTCATGAAGTAGCCAGTACCACACGTCATGAAGTAGCCAGTACCACAAGTCATGAAGTAGCCAGTACCACAAGTCATGAAGTAGCCAGTACCACAAGTCATGAAGTAGCCAGTACCACACGTCATGAAGTAGCCAGTATCACACGTCATGAAGTAGCCAGTACCACAAGTCATGAAGTAGCCAGTACCACACGTCATGAAGTAGCCAGTACCACACGTCATGAAGTAGCCAGTATAAACACGTCATGAAGTAGCCAGTACCACACGTCATGACAGGTGTAGTGCTGGACACGTGGCAGTAATGAATTTATCGACAATAACCAAATCCGCCACGCAGCGCCACCTTTGTTGTCAGTCCGTCACCATGGCGACCTTCCCCTTCCCCAACCCCCACCCTAACACAGTACCACCCTCTCCCCCACCCTAACACCACAGTACCACCCTCTCCCACACCCTAACACCACAGTACCACCCTCTCCCCACCCTAACACCACAGTACCACCCTCTCCCCCACCCTAACACCACAGTACCACCCTCTCCCCCACCCTAACACAGTACCACCCTCTCCCCCACCCTAACACCACAGTACCACCCTCTCCCCAACCTAACACCACAGTGCCACCCTCTCCCCACCCTAACACCACAGTACCACCCTAACACCACAGTACCACCCTCTCCTCCACCCTAAAACCACAGTACCACCCTCTCCTCCACCCTAAAACCACCCTCTCCCCCACCCTAACACCACAGGACCACCCTCTCAACCACCCTAACACCACAGTACCACCCTCTCCCCACCCTAACACCACAGGACCACCCTCTCAACCACCCTAACACCACAGTATCATCCTCTCCCCACCCCTAACACCACAGTACCACCCTCTCCCCACCCTAACACCACAGTACCACCCTCTCCCCACCCTAAAACCACAGTACCACCCTCTCCTCCACCCTAAAACCACAGTACCACCCTCTCCCCCACCCTAACACCACAGGACCACCCTCTCAACCACCCTAACACCACAGTACCATCCTCTACCCCACCCTAACACCACAGGGAAACCCCCTCCACCACCCTAACACCATTGGGCCACCCTCTCCACCACCCTAACACCACAGTACCACCCTCTCCTTAACCTTAACACCACAGGACCACCCTCTCCCCACCCTAACACCACAGTACCACCCTCTCCCCACCCTAACACCACAGTACCACCCTCTCCCCCACCCTAACACCACAGGACCACCCTCTCCACCACCCTAACACCACAGAACCACCCTCTCCACCACCCTAACACCACAGGACCACCGTCTCCACCACCCTAACACCACAGGACCACCTTCTCCACCCCCTAAAACCACAGGACCACCCTCTCCACCCCCCTAACACCACAGGACCGCCCTCTCCACCACCTTAACACCACAGGACCACCCTCTCCACCACTAACACCACAGGACCACCCTCTCCACCACTAATACCACAGTACCACCCTCTCCACACTAATACCACAGTACCACCCTCACCACCACTAACACCACAGGGTGGACCACCATTCTCCCCTCGATTCATCCCTGGACCTTGTGGACCACCATTCCCTCCCTACCCACCATACCTGGACCTTGTGGACCACCATTCTCTCACCACCCACCATCCCTGGACCTTGTGGACCACCATTCTCTCCCCACCCACCATCCCTGAACATTGTGGATCACCATTCTCTCACCACCCACCATCCCTGGACCTTGTGGACCACCATTCTCTCCCCACCCACCATCCCTGGACCTTGTGGACCACCATTCTCTCCCCACCCACCATCACTGGACATTGTGGACCACCATTCTCTACCCACCCACCTTCCCTAGACCATGTGGACCACCATCCTCCCCCATCCCTGGACCTTGTGGACCATCATTCTTCTCCACTAGACTTTGTGACAAACACTGGTGACGAAGGCAAATTCCATACACAGTTTAAGGAGTAGGTGCGACAAAGCTGGAGGCCGAGAACCAGTAAATACTAACTTTCAAGTTAAGGTGTCCACTGTACTATCTAAATAATTATTGATCCAACCTGGTAATATTTTGTAGATATTTAAAGTGCGGGACCACCACGAGGTGTGGAGGGGGGAAGGTACAACCACCAGCAGGTGTGTAGTGGTGGAGGGGGAAGGTACCACCACCAGGTGTAGTGGTGGAGGGGGAAATGTACCACAAGCAGGTGTGTAGTGGTGGAGGGGGAAGGTACCACCACCAGGTGTGTAGTGGTGGAGGGGAAGGTACCACCACCAGGTGTGTAGTTGTGGGGGGAAAGGTACCACCAGCAGGTGTGTAGTGGTGGAGGGTGGAAGGTACCACCACCAGGTGTGTAGTGGTGGAGGAGGGAAGGAACCACCACCAGGTGTTTAGGGGTGGAGGGTGGGAAGGTACCACCAATTGGTGTGTACGGGTGGAGGGGGAAGGTACAACCACCACCAGGTGTGTAGTGGTGGAGGGTGGGAAGGTACCACAACCAGCAGGTATGTAGTAAGGTACCAAAACCAGGTGTGTAGGGGTGGAGGGGGAAGGTACCACCACCACCAGTTGTGTAGTGGTGGAGGGGGGAAGGTACCACCACTACCAGGTGTGTAGGGGCGGAGGAGGGAAGGTACCACCACCAGGTGTGTAGGGGTGGATGGGGGAAAGGACCATCGCCAGGTGTGTACTTTTGGAGGGGGAAAGGACCACTACCAGGTGTGCAGTGGTGGAGGGGAAAGGACCACCACCAGGTGTGTATTGGAAGGGGGAAAGGACCACCGCCAGGTGTGTAGTGGTGGAGGGGAAAGGACCACCGCCAGGTGTGTAGTGGTAGAGGGGGAAGGAACCACCGTCTGTGTAGTAGTGGAGGGAAGGAACCACCGCCAGGTGTGTAGTGTTGGAAGGGGAAGGGACCACGACCAGGTGTGTAGTGGTGGAGGGGAAAGGACCACCACTAGGTTTGTAGTTAGGTGGAGGGGAAAGGACCACCGCCAGGTGTGTAGTGGAGGGGGGAAAGGACCACTACCAGGTGTGTAGTGGTGGAGGGGAAAGGACCACCGACAGGTGTGTATTGGAGGTGGGAAAGGACCACCGCCAGGTGTGTAGTAGTGGAGGGGGAAGGAACCACCGCCAGGTGTGTAGTGAAGGGGAAAGGACCACCACCAGGTGTGTAGTGGTGGAGGGGAAAGGACCACCGCCAGGTGTGTAGTGGAGGGGAAAGGACCACCGCCAGGTGTGTAGTGGTGGAGGGGAAGGAACCACCGCCAGGTGTGTAGTGGTGGAGGGGGAAGGGACCACGATCAGGTGTGTAGTGGAGGGGAAAGGACCACCACTAGGTTTGTAGTTAGGTGGAGGGGAAAGGACCACCACTAGGTGTGTAGTGGTGGAGGGGAAAGGACCACCACTAGGTGTGTAGTGGTGGAGGGGGAAGTAACCACCACCAGGTGTGTAGTGGTGGAGAGGGAAGGGACCACCGCCAGGTGTGTTGTGGTGGAGGGGAAGGAACCACCACCAGGTGTGTAGTGGTGGAGGGGGGAAAGGACCACCGCCAGGTGTGTAGTGGTGGAGGTGGAAGGGACCACCGCCAGGTGTGTAGTGGTGGAGGGGAAGGGACCACCGCCAGGTGTGTAGTGGTTGAAGGGGAAGGGACCACCGTCAGGTGTGTTGTGGTGGGGAAGGAGCCACTACCAGGTGTGTAGTGGTGGAGGGGGGAAAGGACCACCACCAGGTGTGTAGTGGTGGAGGGGGGAAGGAACCACCACCAGGTGTGTAGTGGTGGAGGGAAAAGGAACCACCACCAGGTGTGTAGTGCTGCAGGGGAAAGGAACCACCACCAGGTGTGTAGTGGAGGGGAAGGGACCACCGCCAGGTGTGTAGTGGTGGAGGGGAGAAGGAACCACCACCAGGTGTGTAGTGGTGGAGGGGGGAAGGGACCACCGCCAGGTGTGTAGTGGTGGAGGGGAGAAGGAACCACCACCAGGTGTGTAGTGGTGTATTGCTGAAGGGACCACCACCAGGTGTGTAGTGGTGGAGGGGAGAAGGAACCACCACCAGGTGTTTAGTGGTGGAGGGGGGAAGGGACCACAACCAGGTGTGTAGTGGTGGAGGGGGGAAGGGACCACCACCAGGTGTGTAGTGTAGGGAACATTTGTCATTAACACCACACATGTTTGCTTAAACGAACATTCTCAGGTATGTCACCAATACCCCCATGGCACCAGCAGCGTACACTCACCAACACCACCATGGCACCAGCAGCGTACACTCACCAACACCACCATGGCACCAGCAGCGTACACTCACCAACACCACCATGGCACCAGCAGCGTACACTGTCACCAACACTACCATGGCACCAGCAGCGTACACTCACCAACACCACCATGGCACCAGCTGCATACACTGTCACCAACACCACCATGGCACCAGGAGCGTACACTCACCAACACCACCATGGCACCAGCAGCGTACACTGTCACCAACACCACCATGGCACCAGCAGCGTACACTGTCACCAACACCACCATGGCACCAGCTGCGTACACTGTCACCAACACCACCATGGCACCAGGAGCGTACACTCACCAACACCACCATGGCACCAGGAGTGTACACTGTTACTAACACCACCATGGCACCAGCAGTGTACACTGTTACCAACACCACCATGGCACCAGGAGCGTACACTCACCAACACCACCATGGCACCAGCTGCGTACACTGTCACCAACACCACCATGGCACCAGCTGCGTACACTGTCACTAACACCACCATGGCACCAGCAGTGTACACTGTCACCAACACCACCATGGCACCAGAAGCGTACACTCACCAACACCACCATGGCACCAGCTGCGTACACTCACCAACACGACCATGGCACCAGCAGTGTACACTGTTACTAACACCACCATGGCACCAGGAGCGTACACTCACCAACACCACCATGGCACCAGCTGCGTACACTCACCAACACCACCATGGCACCAGCAGTGTACACTGTCACCAACACCACCATGACACCAGCAGCGTACACTCACCAACACCACCATGGCACCAGCAGCGTACACTCACCAACACCACCATGGCACCAGCAGTGTACACTGTTACCAACACCACCATGGCACCAGCAACTTCACTACACCTCCACTATATCAGAGCCACACAATCCTTCAGGGTTACGAAGAAGGTTCATAATAAGTTCATTATTGCATCAGTGCACATGGTCTGGCTCGCTTCCCTACACCACTCTCAACCCTAACACCAATGTGGAAGTAGGGGAGATGAGGGAAGGGTAGTTTAAAGGAAGGGTTGGAGGTGTAAACAAAGGGGAAGGGAATGTACGAGGAAGGTGAAGATCTGCAGCATCTGGACAATTCTGGTGGCACATTAAAAATAAAGTTTTACAAGGGCAGGAAGCACGGCAGACATCCGGTATTGCCTAAAAAGTGGTACATTAAGGGATAACTTAAGTATATAGGGTCTAATGAAAAACTTTTTTAAGGGGCGTTCTTCACGTATAAAGGGACCTACCACCAGACTCGCGTCCTAAAGGGAGTTGAGGGGATTTAGGTGTTTTCAATCATTCTGGTGTAGGATAAGCTGCTAATACTGAATACACAACTATCTCTTGAGTTTGTATTACTTCAGACATATTGTTAAATAAAAATATAAAATAGAACCAGGAAGAGGAAGGATGGAAGGAAGAGGAAGTAGGGAAAAAAGAGGAGGCAGACGGGAAAGAAGAAGAGAATAAGCAAAAGACGTAACTTTGTGGTAGCCACAAAAGGGATGCAGCAATTTCTTAGACCACAAGAAGTCATGGAAAGGAAGAAGGTAGTAAGGGAGAAAGAGGGAGGAGAGGTAGCAAGTATAAAGGAGGGAGAGGGAGCATAACTAAGAGTAAATAAAGAGATGAAAGACAACTATGGAACTGGAAAGCAACGAGAAAAGGTAAAAAACTGAAAATGGGGAGACAGGAAGGCAAGAAAGGTAATAGAGAGGTGGAAAGGCAGGAGTGCATGCAGGGGCAAGCATGGAATTCAGGGGGAAGAGGGGAGAAGGGAAGGAGAGAGGGGGGCAACGAAACTGCCTCAGTATTACAGTATTGACGTGTAGCCCCTCCAAACTACGTGGCACCTACTGTAACTCATACACACCTACCCTCACACACACACAAACACACCAGTGAAGACGCGGGGCCAGGAGCTATAACTCGACCCCTGCAACCACAACTAGGTGAGTACACACACACGTACGTACGTACGTACGTACGCGTGGTATCTTCTTCCCAGAACGTAGCCATCGACACCCAACATTTTTAAACGACGGAATACAAGTAATTTCAATAATGTCACCATTGGCGTTATTTCACTAGTTTACAAAGTTCTCATTATCTACCACTGTCTTTTTTCTGGCTTTCTCAGCATTTGTCTTAGTGTTTTTTGTTTTTTAATGATACGCCATCTCGTATTCTTATAGCCAAGTCTTCTGCATGTTCCCTCAGTACTTTATTCTTTCCATATCTGAGTAGTTGGAGTTTGTGGGCATTAAAAATCATGTTAATTTTCCAATGCCCGCTAGAAAACTGTTAATATTTGTTTGTAAATTTCCCGCATTTTCTACCGAGAGACTTTCATGCTCATTTAGGTATTGCCTGCCAAGGATGATACGAACCCCTGGCTGGTGTTATCTTTCTCTGTTATGAGGATGATACGAACCTCTGGCTGGTGTTATCTTTCCCTGCTATGAGAATGATACGAACCCCTGGCTGGTGTTATCTTTCCCTGCTATGAGAATGAGAAACAGGAAAAGCACCAGTAATAACCACAATCTTTGGAGAGAAAAGTCGAGACGACATTTAGGTGTGTCCTGGACCAATAAGTTACAATAGTTGCCACCTGAAAATGGTAGGGGAGTCGGAACGTCGTTGAAAGTTTTCTCTCTGAAATACTTATATCCGTGAACTACTCTTCTAGTCTGAAGAGTCGAATCTTAATTTGTATTTTCATTATTTACTAAAATAATGTTTCCTCAAACCTGAAATATATTTTTTTTTATTTTACTGTTCTACTACAGTTTACAAGTATTTGTACAATATGAAGCATTGCCGGCGGGTTTTTTGTCCTCTACAATACTCTAATGATATTTCCCAGGTTTCACATAAATAAGACCAACATTGAGTTCGAAAATACAACTGAGTAGATACTTTTGTAGTGGTACTGTCATTTTACCCCACACCATTGTCCAGCGGAATTTCCAGACATGTGGTGATGACATTCTGGAGCAGCTTGAGCTCCAAGAACTCCCTATCCTTAAAGTTGACACTTTTGTCCTCCCTGCTCGTAAGCAAAGACGTTATCCAGTAGTATTTCTGATATCTTCTGTTAAATGATTATCTAGACCAAACCTTTGGAGCACTGATCCACGATCGCTTTCATGATAGGTCAATTAATCTGCGACTAAGCAACAAACGTGCTGCTTCTGCTCAAATTTCACTAATATGGTTACCTCAAGGACGCTTCCGGGGGTCAACACACCTGTGGCCAGGTGTGACTAGGCCTCCCAGAGAATCGAGGCCTGATCAACCAGGCTGTTACTGTTGGCCGCACGCAATGCAACGTACGGACCACAGCTGGTCAGGCACTGATTTGAGTAATTTGCCCAGATCCCTCTTGAAGACAGCCAAGGTTTGTTAGTAATTTCCCTTATGCGCGGAGGGAGGGCACAGAAGAGTCGGGGACCTCTGACAGTCATCGAGTTTTTTCTTAGTGTACTCGTTCCGCACCTGTATTTTAATGGGGCATTTTGCACCATTTGCCAGGTCTCTTGTTATTTATAAGGAGTGATTTCGGTGTTCAGGTTTGGGACCAGTCCCTCCAAGATTTTGTAGATGTAAATTATGTACCTTTCTCATCTGTGAGGATATGTGGGGCAGCGGGCGTCCAGCCTGATTGACCAGCTTAACACCAGACGAGCCTGGCCCATAGCCGTATTCCAAAGAATACAGTTGAAGGGACTTGAAGCATTCCCACAAGTTCAGATGCTTGAGTGCATATGAGCAGTGAAAATCCTCGCGTTTTCCAGCTTAGCAATCTCGCCTGCCTTGAAGGGGACTGTTAGTATACAGCAGTATTCTCTATAGATTGAAGAGAACAAGTGACTTGAAGAGTATCATTTTTGTCTTGAAAGTTTTAATTATCCAACTTATCATTTTCCTTGAAGTAGCAATGGCAATATTGTTGTGATCACTGAATATATCTTCCGACATCATTACTTCTAAGTTTCGAACTTGGGATTTTCACTATTGAATTAATTGACTTTGCCCTGTGCTCCGTTAGTCTTTATTTCCTCTATTCTTCCATTGAGGAGCAAGTGAATCTTGTTCTCGTTAAACATCATTGTTACGCAGAAATTAGGGTTTTCCTGAGGCCTAATGCCTTGTCTAAGGGCAAAGGGTAAAAGTTACACAAAACACCTGTAAAACTAGGCCTCCCAGGTCTATCCCCATAAACAAAGCTGAAACAGAAGTGAGACGAGTACCGTGCCTAAAGGAACAGTGCTTTCTCACTGTGACAGCCTCCGACTTCACTTTGTGACTACTACTCTCTGGGTTTTACTACGATATTAAATATCCATTTGGCAGTTATTTCTTTTGCGAGCATTTTGCGCACAGTCACACCATGGATTCTTTAGCGAATGTTCAATAAACTGTGATACTTCGAAAAAGGGAAGTTATGGAATCAACATAGTAAATAACTACGAAAAGACAACATCCATACATTTGCATAAGAAATACAAACATAATTATTGTAATGAAAATAGTATCAGTCGTGTCTTAGGAAGAAACAAAACACCAGAAACTTGTTCAATGAGTAGTGTTCTTCGTTCTCATGAACATGGTTTCAATTTCAATGATCAATGCATACTGTGTAGTCAGCCTAAAAAAATATTAAGAAAAATGAGAGGCTATGATTTCTTTACTGAAAGAACCATTAAAGAGAAGTGATCACTGAATTCAGGACAAAAATCATAGCCTCTCATTTTTCTTGAATTTTTTTTAGGCTGACTACACAGTATGCATTGATCATTAAAATTGAAACCATGTTCATGAGAACGAAGAACACTACTCATTGAACAAGTTTCTGTTTTTTTGTTGTTGTTGTTATTGTTCCTAAGACACGACTGATACTATTTTCATTACAATAATTATGTTTGTATTTCTTATGCAAATGTTTGGATGTTGTCTTTTCGTACTTATTTGTTATGTTGATTCCATAACTTCCCTTTTTCAAAGTATATGTTGAAGAATATAAATTTCTGTACATATGTTCACTTTCCTATTTATACAGTACATGAGTGTATGTATTCACTTTGTGTATCAATGCATATGTGTATTTACATATGTATTTTTTCTTGTATGTGTGCAAATGTAAGTGTACATGCGCATGCATGCATATATATATATATATATATATATATATATATATATATATATATATATGCATGCATGCCATTGTATGCATGTGCATGTGTGTATATGTGTGAGAATGTGTGCACGTATGTGCTTTTGTGTATATATTCATGTGTATATGAATGTATGTGCATATGTTTACACGCATGTACATTTTTTCCATATTTTGGTGTATGCATACGTATTGCTGTATATAAACTGTATGTATGTATGTATGTGAAAAATTTATGTAAATATACATAGTATTTATACATATGTCCATCACCACTACCACCACCTCCACTACCACAACCACTTCAGTTACCACCACCACCACCTTCATTACCAACACTACCTCCATTACCACCACAACTACCACCTTCATTACCACCACAACTACCACCTCCATTACCACCACAACTACCACCTCCATTACCACCACAACTACCACCTCCATTACCTCCACCATGAGCGAGATACTGAAGTCTCAGTATGACTCTTGTGTTTAGTGAGCCATTATTCAGATTGAAAATCGACAATCCGAATGAATTTTTCATGAAGGAGTTTCAAAAACTTTGTCAATATATGCCAAATTTCTGACATAAAGCTAACTCAGCTGGACGTCACAAAAGCCAATGACAACATACCCATGCACTGCCACAGTCCCAGACTCTTGGAACTCTGTGTTTATCAAGAACTGCAAGAATTCCTTATCGTGTGCCTTATCATAAGAACATAAGAAAAAAGGAACACTGCAGCAGGCCTACTGACCCATGCAAGGCAAGTCCATCACTCCCCTGCTTAGACCCGACCACCTGGAGTTAACCCTTTCCAGGTAAACTCCAGGTAGTCAGGTCACTTCCACTTAAGGAATTAGTACGGCATCTGACCTAGTAGCACAAGCTAGTCAGGTCCAACTCACACCCACTCATGTATTTATCTAACTTATTTTTTAAAACTACACAACGTCTTAGCTTCTATGACGGTACTCGGGAGTTTGGTCCAATCATCCACAACTCTATTACCAAACCAGTGCTTTCCTATATCCTTCCTGAATCTTAACTTTTCCAACTTGAAACCATTCCTGCGAATCCTGTCTTGGCTGGATATTTTCAGCACGCTATTTACATCCCCTTTATTTATTCATGTTTTCCATTTATGCACCTCAATCATATCCCCCCTAATTCTACGACTTTCTAGAGTGTGTAGATTCAGGGCCCTCAGTCTATCCTCATAGGGAAGATTTCTGATACATGGGATCAACTTTGTTATCCTCCTCTGTACGTTTTCCATTGCATTTATATCCATTCTGTAATACGGTGACCAAAACTGTGCAGCATAATCTAAATGAGGCCTAACCAAGGATATATAGAGTTGAAGAACAACCTGAGGACTCCTATTATTTATGCTTCTTGATATGAAGCCAAGGATTCTGTTAGCTTTATTGCGAACACTTATGCACTGTTGTCTTAGTTTCAGATTACTACTAACCAGAACTCCTAAATCCTTTTCGCAATCACAAGTATTAAGATCTACATTATTTAGTTTATATGTGGCATGGTTATTGTCCTGCCCAACATTTAGAACTTTGCATTTGTCTACATTAAACTGCATCTGCCACTTCTCCGACCACTGCATCAGTCTATTCAAATCTTCCTGGAGTGCTCTAATGTCCTCATTAGAATGAATTGGACGGCCTATTTTGGTGTCATCAGCCTTGTGCCTTGTGTATGCTATGTAGAAGGAGCCTTGACACAGGAGTCATCTCAGTCACTAAAAACAACGGATATTTTAACAAAATTTGATAAAATTGGCTAAAATAATTTTGGCAAATTGTCCACCACACAGCTCAAAATTAATACACAAAAAAATTCTTATTAAGATACACGTTCATTTAGGGTTTGAAGCTGATCAGAAAAGGCCATTCAGTAATTGATCTGATTCAAGTCAAATTTCAAATTTGCGTTTAGTTGGATTAAACTTTTCGGTTATCATCATTATTACAGAATACATTGCCAATAATATTTTGAAGCCAATCAAACGAAGCATTCAGTAGGCATTGAAAAACAAATTGAATCACCATTTGTTCAATAAAATTGGCAAATTGACACCTATGCAACCCAATGGCAACGTGTCAATTTGCTTCAAATTTTCACCATAACAGTGGTGAAAATTTGAAGCCGATCAGACGAGTTATTCTCCGTAATAGAATGGATGCCAAGGATGCCAAGTTTTTGTTTTATTTTACTACATCAACAAACGTGCCTGTATGCAAACCAAACTTTATGGGTACTATCCTGGCCCTAAGATGTACTATCCTGGCCCTAAGATGTACTATCCTGGCCCTAAGATGTACTATCCTGGCCCTAAGATGTACTATCATGGACCTAAGGTGTACTATCCTGGACCTAAGGTGTACTATCCTGGACCTAAGATGTACTATCCTGGCCTAAGATGTACTATCCTGGACCTAAGGTGTACTATCCTGGACCTAAGGTGTACTATCCTGGACCTAAGGTGTACTATCCTGGACCTAAGTGTACTATCCTGGACCTAAGGTGTACTATCCTGACCTGGTGTACATCCTGGACCTAAGGTGTACTATCCTGGACCTAAGGTGTACTATCCTGGACCTAAGGTGTACTATCCTGGACCTAAGGTGTACTATCCTGGACCTAAGGTGTACTATCCTGGACCTAAGGTGTACTATCCTGGACCTAAGGTGTACTATCCTGGACCTAAGGTGTACTATCCTGGACCTAAGGTGTACTATCCTGGACCTAAGATGTACTATCCTGGACCTAAGGTGTACTATCCTGGACCTAAGGTGTACTATCCTGGACCTAAGGTGTACTATCCTGGACCTAAGGTGTACTATCCTGGACCTAAGGTGTACTATCCTGGACCTAAGGTGTACTATCCTGGACCTAAGGTGTACTATCCTGGACCTAAGGTGTACTATCCTGGACCTAAGGTGTACTATCCTGGACCTAAGTGTACTATCCTGGACCTAAGGTGTACTATCCTGGACCTAAGGTGTACTATCCTGGACCTAAGGTGTACTATCCTGGACCTAAGGTGTACTATCCTGGACCTAAGATGTACTATCCTGGACCTAAGGTGTACTATCCTGGACCTAAGGTGTACTATCCTGGACCTAAGGTGTACTATCCTGGACCTAAGGTGTACTATCCTGGACCTAAGGTGTACTATCCTGGACCTAAGGTGTACTATCCTGGACCTAAGTGTACTATCCTGGACCTAAGGTGTACTATCCTGGACCTAAGTGTACTATCCTGGACCTAAGGTGTACTATCCTGGACCTAAGGTGTACTATCCTGGACCTAAGGTGTACTATCCTGGACCTAAGGTGTACTATCCTGGACCTAAGGTGAACTATCCTGGACCTAAGGTGTACTATCCTGGACCTAAGGTGAACTATCCTGGACCTAAGGTGTACTATCCTGGACCTAAGTGTACTATCTGGACACTAAGGTGTACTATCCTGGACCTAAGGTGTACTATCCTGGACCTAAGGTGTACTATCCTGGACCTAAGGTGTACTATCCTGGACCTAAGGTGTACTATCCTGGACCTAAGGTGAACTATCCTGGACCTAAGGTGTACTATCCTGGACCTAAGGTGTACTATCCTGGACCCTAAGGTGTACTATCCTGGACCTAAGGTACTATCGTCCCTAGTGTACATCCTGGACCTAAGATGTACTATCCTGGACCTAAGGTGAACTATCCTGGACCAAAGGGTGTACTATCCTGGACCTAAGGTGTACTATCCTGGACCTAAGGTGTACTATCCTGGACCTAAGGTGTACTATCCTGGACCTAAGGTGTACTATCCTGGACCTAAGGTGTACTATCCTGGACCTAAGATGTACTATCCTGGACCTAAGATGTACTATCCTGGACCTAAGATGTACTATCCTGGACCTAAGGTGTACTATCCTGGACCTAAGGTGTACTATCCTGGACCTAAGATGTACTATCCTGGACCTAAGATGTACTATCCTGGACCTAAGATGTACTATCCTGGACCTAAGGTGAACTATCCTGGACCTAAGGTGTACTATCCTGGACCTAAGGTGTACTATCCTGGACCTAAGGTGTACTATCCTGGACCTAAGGTGTACTATCCTGGACCTAAGGTGTACTATCCTGGACCTAAGGTGAACTATCCTGGACCTAAGGTGAACTATCCTGGACCTAAGGTGTACTATCCTGGACCTAAGGTGTACTATCCTGGACCTAAGGTGTACTATCCTGGACCTAAGGTGTACTATCCTGGACCTAAGATGTACTATCCTGGACCTAAGGTGTACTATCCTGGACCTAAGGTGAACTATCCTGGACCTAAGGTGAACTATCCTGGACCTAAGGTGTACTATCCTGGACCTAAGGTGTACTATCCTGGACCTAAGGTGTACTATCCTGGACCTAAGGTGCATCAGCCATTAAAACTGAAGTCGTTCAGAAGAGGTAACTGAATTTTATTTAACATAATATAATGAGAATAAAAATGTCAAGAGTACGAGTTATCAAAAAGTTCTTATAGGTGAATTTCCAGGCGTTTCTTGTGTGTAACATGGCAGCAGCATAGATCATGGTGTGCAACATGGCAGCAGCAGCATAGATCATGGTGTGCAACATGGCGGCAGCAGCATAGATCATGGTGTGCAGTACACTTCCTTTGTGAAGTAGCACCGTACAATTGGTCATTCCATTAAGTTTAGACACGGCATGTGTGCGCGCGCGCCCGGCTATATGGCCGGGTACATTCACTTTCGTCTCTCTAGAGGCAGTTCCTTGCTTCAAACCTACATTATATTAATATTATAACAAATGAAGTTATCTGTTTCTCGTTGGTAATATTAACGTATGTTCAAAATACATGACAACACCCTGGTTATGTTGATACTTCAAATATATTTAGCATAGCTAGTGTACACCACATGCATAATGCCAAGCATGAATATTTTTCCAAGCACCCATTATTCATAACTTTTTGGTTAATATTTAATAATACAAAATTAAATTCTGATTGCACCAGTTATTTTTTTGAGTCGGGTTTCACAGGAATTAGCACTAAAATTCATACCAAAAGAAAATTTGTTAAAAAAATCGAATATGTAGGAAGTGCGCCTAGCAACCTACCTGGAGAGTATTCCCAGGGTTAACTCCAATACTGGCCGGTCCTAGACCAGGCCTCCCAGCGCATGGCCAGATCAACCAGGTTGTTGGTGCTAGCTGCGCGAAGTCCAGGGGCCGACTTGAAAAATTTGTCCAGTTCCATCTTAAAGACAACCACAGGCTGTGGTTAAATCCTCCTTAAGTATAATGGAAAGGCATTAAGTCTTGGTGCCTTCACACTTGAGTTTTTCCTTAGTGTACTCATTGCACCCCTGCTTTTGATTCGTGGTATTCTGCACCATCTTGGCAGACGGTGCACAACAATGTGTGCAGGTCTAGCACCAATCCTAATAAAATTTTCAAGGTGTAGACTCACTCACTCTCACATACATACATACATACATATATACACACACACACTCACACACACACTCACACACACACTCACACACACACTCACACACACACACACTCACTCGGTGGCCTAGTGGGTAAAGCTCTTGCTTGACGCACGGAGGGGCCGGGTTCAATTCTCGGTGGGGCAGAAACATTTCGAAGTGTTTCCTTACATACACATACACACACATATATATACAACAGGCCTAGTGTCTAATTGACATGTGCCTAGGACAAAATGGTAACTAACACACTCACTCTCTTTCTCTCCTATGATCCAAGGAGTACAGATGGAGGGGCTTCAAACATTCCCAGTAACGTAGGTGCTTAACTGGATCCATGTGAGCAGTGAAGGTTCTCTGCACATTCTCCAGGTCTGCAATTTAACCTGCCATGAAGAGCTGTTAAGAGTACTTGGCTTCTCTTGTTTCGAAGCTTCTAGTTATCATGTAGTTTGTCAAAGTTAGTTTTACTTACACACTTTTTTTTTTGTCTTCAGTTTGGATATAATGTTCCTTAAATATTTAATAATATAACACAGCAAAAATATATTATTTTGCAATTAGTTCTTTGTTAACAATATTTTTCCTGCTAGACTGACTTGCACTTCAATACTGGACTCGACTCACAACAGCAAATAAATTAACAAAATCCTGAAAAAACAGTATAAATCAATATTCAGTGACTATCGATGCCATAAGAGTCGAAAATCCCAACAGCTCTTTTTTTCATACACTCGGACCATCTTATATACCTCTGATGAGCTTCAAGAGTCCCTCTACTCCAGGAGCCCGGCCATGGGACAGGTTCGTCTGGTGCTAGCCTGGTCAATCAGGCTGTTGCTGCTGTAGGCCCGCCGCCCCACATATCCATCACAGCCTGGTTGATCTGGCACCTGGTGAAGATACTTGTCCAGTTTTCTCTTGAAGACTTTTACACTTGTCCCAGCAGTGTTTCTGATATCTTCTGGTAAGATGTTGAATAATCTGGAGCCACAAATGTTGATACATTGTTCTCTTATTGTGCCCACCGCACCCATGCATTTCACTGGGTTTACTTTGCACTTCCTCCCATATCTCTCACTCCAGTATGTTGTTATGGCAGTGTGGAGATTTGGGACCAGGCCCTCGAGTACCTTCCAGGTATATATTATCATGTATCTCTCTCTCCTACACTCCAGTGAGTACATATTCCTACAAAGTATATATCTGACAAACAAATATTTCGGATATCAAAACAGCACCTGGGCCTGATTCCTGGAATGTCTTATATTTACAAAGAAATGCAATGTACCATTACCAAGAGGAGCTTAGAGTCAGAGGAAATCCCGGAGGCCATAAAAATGCAGATAAAACCTCTCCTCAAAACGGGAGCACCAGAACAATTACAAAATAAACTAGACTTGAAGCACTAATAACACAAATCATAAACATCCACTGAAAGGGTTCTGAGACACAGACTTTATGGAGAAACATAAGGTACACAACCCAAGTGAACATGGCTTTAAAGTAGAAAGTTTCTGCCTAGCTCAAATAAACTCACCATAACTAAATTATGGAGGCTTTGGAAGAAAACAAGAAGTCCAATACCTGCAAATTAAAAAGTAACTTAACCATCAACTAGAGCACAACCTGTGCTTGTTGATCTGCAGGACCATCAACTGGAGCATAACCTGTGCTTGCTGATCTGCAGGACCATCAACTGGAGCACAACCTGTGTTTGTTGATCTGCAGGACCATCAACTGGAGCACAACCTGTAATTGTTGGTCTGCAGGACCATCAACTGGAGCACAACCTGTGCTTGTTGGTCTGCAGGACCATCAACTGGAGCACAACCTGTGCTTGTTGATCTGCAGGACCATCAACTGGAGCACAACCTGTATACCTTTGAAGAGTTTCGAGAGTTTATCTACTCTCTGAGCTCTGTGCATGTTGATCTGCAGGACCATCAACTGGAGCACAACCTGTGCTTGTTGATCTGCAGGACCATCAACTGGAGCACAACCTATGCTTGTTGATCCGCAGGACCATCAACTGGAGCACAACCTGTGCTTGTTGATCCGCAGGACCATCAACTGGAGCACAACCTGTGCTTGTTGGTCTGCAGGACCATCAACTGGAGCACAACCTGTGCTTGTTGATCTGCAGGACCATCAACTGGAGCACAACCTGTGCTTGTTGATCTGCAGGACCATCAACTGGAGCACAACCTGTGCTTGTTGATCTGCAGGACCATCAACTGGAGCACAACCTCCAAAACTACATGGCGCTACTCCTTTATTTCACTCCCCTCCTCTGAACACAACCCCCCCACTTCTCTTTATACTTCACACCCACTTCCCCCGCACATATTACTCCCCCTCCAAACCCCACCCCACGCCTCCCATACACGTCACCTTACTCCCACAAAAAGACAGCCCCACCTCATTGCCCCAGACACATTACACCACCTCTTCCCCCACAGACATAACCCCCCCCCCAACACCCCCACAGAGTACGACCACCAGCACTACACCAAAACCATAACTACATTATTAATACTCAGCCACACCAGTGCATTCATGGAGACCACGCACGCTACACCACCAACACTGCTACTGCTGCCACCATGGCAAGGAAGGGAAGAGGGCCACCATGGCAAGGAAGGGAAGAGGGCCACCATGGCAAGGAAGGGAAGAGGGCCACCATGGCAAGGAAGGGAAGAGGACCACCATCATGGCAGGGAGAGGACCACTATCTGGGGGGGGGGAGAACTGGGAGAGGAGGATCACCATAATGAGAGGGGGAAGTACAATCATGGGATGAGGACTACCATCATGGGAGGGAGATATAGGAAGACCATGGTAGGGGAAGGGGAGCGAATATGGGGAAGAGAGAGTTTAGTGGGGAGGGGGAGGGTAGCGAGTAAGTACTGGTGAGATGATTCAAACTGAAGATGGACTTGGTGGGCGGAAAATATAATTATATAGTTGGATGATGATAGAGTTAACGCCCTCTTTGAGAAATCTTGCATACTACTGATTATACCTTTACCTTTGATATACCTTTGAAGAGTTTCGAGAGTTTAACTACTCTGGGAGCCCGGCCACGGGCCATGCTCTTAATATATGTGCTAATGGTTGAGGGGATCAGTGTCCTGCTCTCACACCAGCTAGCCTAATGTGGAAAGAAAGTATTACAGGGAAGAGAACTATTTTGAAACACAAAGGAATTAAAAGAAGCTTGTAAACTGGATGTAAGGAGAATTTTGAAGAAAAAAAATCTTTTAGTTTACATATTCACGAAAGAATAGGAAGAGCAGTAATACTGGCAGTGGAAATCGTTGAGCTGGTTCCGGTTTCACCCTCTTACAACAGGAAGGTTGTACCTCCCTGGGAGGTTGCTGTCTTCTGAAAGGCACACAATGATGGAGGTATGACTGAAGTACACGTGGAAAATAAAAATAATGGGGTATATATAAAATGTTGAATATATCTAAGCAGGACAACCCCGGCAACAACGACTTCAGAACAGATACGTTTCCATATACGAGGCGTTGCGAGGAAGAAAACAACAAACGCCGAATTCAGACAATGGAGAAAAACGCAAGCGTGGAGGAGGTTGCAGTTATGTAGTTTGAGTTACTAGACTTTAATAAGGGACTCTGAGCCTAATTTACAGGTGTAACACACATCTACACACTTCTGCAAACAGACCAAATATAAAGGAATCGATTTGTTGTAATATCATTGATAAAATCACCGACAATATGTTAGGTAAAAGAACAAATGAGCAACCAATGCGACATTTTATCGGCAAGGCTTGACATAGCTCCTGTAGAGCGAAACGTTGCCACAATAAAATGTCATAGTTGCACTTGTGTCCATTTACCTAACAATCGATTCGTTCATTAACTCGTATTTTGACCGTGGTGGCGCTTATTGTTTTTGCAGCGCCTAATATAAAGTGTATTTAAGTAGTGATTTAGCAAGAGAGATGCAGACGAGTGAAACAAAGTATTAGCCCCTGGGGAACCATACTTGGGTAACAACCACCGGGGAACAATACTTGGGTAACAACCACCGGGAAACAATACTTGGATAACAACCACCGGGGAACCACCACAATTCTCTGGTATCACTTTAAAATAAAGGTCAGTGAATTGTTCCTGCCACAACACTAACTAAATCTCAATTTATCCAACTTCAATTTATTGTTTTAATTTTCTTTATTAGTTAAGTATCCTCAGCACCTTGTGTATATGTATTTTATTTATGCCTGTCTTACTGGGTTTCCGATTTTGGCTAAAAAAAAGCAAGCAGTTATTTTTATCTTGATATACTTCCTGCACACTGTAATGGTGTCCAATAAATCGTCATTTTAATAGGGAAAAATCTAATTCAAGTCTTCATTTAGTTCAATAAGTTCCACGTTTCCGTAAGACACTATCTGCCGAACAAACCTTTGACTCTGAAGAGACAAGAGCTAGAGCTGTACATGTGTTGGTTGTGAGGGAAGATAACTAAAAAACTACTTGTATATGACACCAACAAGTTGACGAATTAGACACATGTACAACATCTTTGTTTTGTAGATGTTTCGCCAGTCAGTGAGTTTATCAATACAATACTGTCTTGTGTATATAATTCCCCAAGGCTGATGGACTCATTACCTTCTCTTCTACACACTTTATATCTTTGTATTATATTGACAAAGGTCACTGGATGCAGAAATTTCTACAAAACAAAGATACCCAGATGTTGCACGTGTCTAATTTATATATATATATAAAAAACATCTTATAGTTGACCCGAATGAGAGAGAATGTACATTGGTATTAAGTCAGCATACCCCAGTGACAGAGCAAAGTCCCACACACACAACTATGGGCTCTCGATTCTCGTCTAGTTTTCAGGTGAATCAGGTTCTATATTATTTATTATTACGAGTCCCACGGTCATGGTCTTTCCTCTAGGATAATGACAAGACACTTCTTCACTAAGTCATCCTGAAGCTCCTAGAGTTCTTAGAACTTGTGTCATCCTAGTCTTGTGTCGCCAGCATACCTACTAATACAGCTATTTATTTCCTTATCTAATTAGTTAATGTAGATTGTAAACAATGGTCCATCACTGACCCCGGTTCAACTTCCCTTGGTGGCGGGGGATGGTGGTTTGTTGTGGTGGGTGATGGAGGAATAAATGGGGGAAGATTGAAAAGGAGGGAATAACGGAGGGAAGGGAGGGGGTGTGGGTGAAGAAAGGATGGTGAGAGGCGGTGAGGAGACGAAGGAAGGGAGTGAAGAAGGAAGAGAGGGGGATGAAGATATGAGGGGTGAGTGAAGGGTAAGACAGGGGGGAGGGGGGAGTAAGACTTGCAGGAAGGGCAGTAGTAACGTGTTATGTTACCAGGACAGCCAGCACTAGTGTGATCAATAGCAAGTAACCTTGGCAGCTGCAACAATCATCTTTCTCCTCAACCACTACCAACAACTTACACCAAACATATAATACCTGAAGAATAAAGTCACAATACCGTGACTGGAACATTACATAAACAACCCTCGCATGGGAGAGAGAAACTTGTAACTAGTTAATGGTTTAACTGAGCGAAACGTCGTCATAAGCTTTTTTCTCCCAAGTGCCAGTTATTACTGTATATATCTACATACTCACCTTAAGAATACGAACCACTACTTACAACAACCATCCACAACTGGCACCAACCACCCACCCGGGGGAGACTACAACATTGTTTATTCAGCAAGGTCTTAGATTTCCACACAGGATACTGATAAAGAGAGCAGCGCCACACGATACTGATAGAAAAATTATCTCCTGGATCGACGTATAGCTAACCAATAAGCAGCAGGGCGCTCGCATAAATGAAACCCCCAGAGTGGGGACTGTTTGTAATGGTGTCTTATACAAGTCATTATTGAGCCCCTTCTTATTCGCAATCTACATAAATTACATAGATGAAGAAATATAAACCAACAACAGTATGCTCATGATACAGAGCGCCAAATAATTTCTGAGGGTACCAGGAACAAAATGAAAGTAGCAGTAGTAGGTTCGCCGGTACTGTTCCGGCCCGGGTCTTATCCTAAATGGTGACCTGGCGACAGGAACAAAAGAATATAGAAGCCCCGCAGGACTACTGACTCAGGATAGACAGATCTTCCATCCTTCACTACCACTCCTGTACTTATCCAACCTATTTTTTTTTCAGGCTGTACAAAGAAGTACTTCAATCACAATACTTGGAAGTTTCTTTCCCTGGTCTACAAAACTACTGTTCAACCAGGAAGCTTCAATCAAAGATATAAAATATCTCCATGATAAACAATAACACACAAAAGCAGTAACGTATTTGTCAGGATACGGAGAAACCTGGCGTCTACTCTCTCCCTACAACAAGTATAAGATCTACGTCAGGGAACCCCTCTACGAACATAACCATGAAAAAGGACCAGTATTCGTGTACAAAACGTTAATAGTGATTTGTGTTAGCCATCATGACACTCGTAATTATCTTATGAAATGGTCTGAGGCTTGTCATAAAGGAAAGAAAAAATACAGGAAGTGTCTGGAATCTGCCTTGATCTGACACAATTTCCCAACAATAGAGCAGCTTTCAATTAATAAAACCTCTGGCACATTACAAGCTCCACTGAAATACGAAATGCATGGAGGTGTTCAGCAGGTCTGTGTCTGCATATTATGGCTTGACATGCTACTGGAGAGTGAGTCAAGTAACATTTATAAAGTGATTTAGTTAGCCAAACTTGAGTTCAGAAGGTAGGAAGTACGGAGGAGTTACAGTTCGGAGGGTCATTTGAATTGCAATGTGTGCACACATCTCGCAAGACACCTACTGAATGATGGTAAATGTGTTTACTAATTTGGGTCACCGTACCTGGTAAGAGACGGCCCCCCCCTCCCCCACATATATATATATATATATATATATATATATATATATATATATATATATATATATATATATATCAGGGACTGACCACCTCAAAACTACGTCTTCAAGGGTGATGGACTGATTACATCGTCTTTACATCTCTACTGTTTCTGCTGCCTCTGCACTCAACTGAAGAAGCCTACTGTGTAGGTGAAACGTTTCGGAATAAAGATACCTAACTATTACATATGTGTCTTATCAATTTGTTGATATTGTATACCATTATTATATGCAGGTGAGAATGAGTTGGTGTGAGCAAGACGTGCCCTACATGGGTCAGTAGAGCAGCTGAAGTGATCCTTTATTTTTGTTACCCCACCAACACTCCCGGCACACCACCACTGTGCCTGGGTCCTTCAGGTCTTGTAATCTACTGAAGATGGTTTCGAGCTAGAAATATACACATTTCTTTTACCTGCGTTTCAATGCTGTGGTTTCTCGCTTTTCATCCATCTGTGATTGATTGAGACGTTTGCATTATAATGCAAGCGTCTCAATCAATGTGCAAAAGCTGAACAGGCAAGCACACGTCAACAAAAAAATTGCAATGACTATAGCGCTCCCATCTACACAAGGTGATAAATGTCGGAGTGCTAAACCCATGGTGGGTGTGCCTGTAGATATGTAGACAGATGACCATTACAGCTGGTTCGAACCCCACCCGTGGTATGGTTTTTTTATGCGAATAGTACATATGAAGAAAAGCTGCAGGAGGTCGGGTCGGGTCAGGTCAGGTCAGGTTACACTGGATGGGGTGGGTTCTTTTAGGTTGGGTCTGGGTCAGCTCAGAGCGGCCAGTCTAGGCTGGATCTGCACACTGCTAATCGATGAAGAGCCGTGCACACCACCACATTCCTTCATAAGGTACTCAGCCACTAGCACTCCACCACATTCCTTCATAAGGTACTCAGCCACTAGCACTCCACCACATTCCTTCATAAGGTACTCAGCCACTAGCACTCCACCACATTCCTTCATAAGGTACTCAGCCACTAGCACTCCACCACATTCCTTCATAAGGTACTCAGCCACTAGCACCCCACTATGATGAACCAGGAGGGTGGCAGCCATTCCAGGCTAAATATTATAATAGAACATGATTAAGAAACGGTGAATACTTAACATCAATTGGGTTAATGTGAGTGTTGATCACACTAGTGGAGTACCCCAGGACTTTCACTTGGGCTCTTTATCATTCATTATGTGTTAATATAGAGTACAACCATGTTAGTAAAATATACGGGTATTAGTGTATAAATACAAATGAAAGATTGAGAATCTTCAGGTCTTTTCTGGAACCGCGCGGAGGGGACGGTAACCTCTGCAAGCAACTACAGGTAACCTTAAAAATAATTATTTTAACAAAGAAATGATGGAAGCGCAATGAGTAAACATTTCTGAACTCAGATAATAGTGAGATAAACTTAGTGTCTGAGACAGACTAGGGAACACAGGTGAGAGCCGCTTTCTTCTTGCGTGGTGTCCCGTGAACTTGTAGAAGCGATTTTCTCTCAACACCTTAATGACAATATTGGGGTTAACAATATAAAATTCATTAATAAAGTCGGGCATTGGGAAACAGACTCCTCAACCAGATCAGTTCCTCCTAACAACTACAAAGAGTCAAACTGGGATAGCCAATAATGGAGAATATAGCCTCAACAGAGCTCACCTCCTGGCAGTGAAAGCTTTTCATGCAAGGATTTTCTGTTAGCTGTTCCTAATACCTCTTCAGGAATACGCCTCGACCCTCACACCATTAGTAATTGTGTTGTTCTTTGTCTGGCTAACCCTACCCACACTGAATAAAGGAGTATCTGCGGCAGTTCATCTGTAGACCAATTCCAGTACCCGGAGTCTCGTGTGCTGGATGGCAAGCAAAAGCGTCCAGGTGGAATTTTCTTGCGAGTCTGGACAGTATGTTAATAAAATACAAAATACAGTTTATGACTAAAGATAATGTATATAATGTGGAGGTGTGAGGTGAGGCGAGTTATGTCACCTGCAGTAATGTGTTCAGCCAAGTGTAAACTTCTAAGTTTATCCACTAGCAGTCTCATATCCGGATAAAATAAGTTTGGATAATACTTATGATATTAGGAATGAATCTGATTTCTGTGTTATAGTGTCAGGTGTAGCGATCAGAGCAAATTCTAAGCACAGCCGGTTCCGTCTATCTGCTTCCTCGGTAACTCTCTGGTAGGCACCCAAGTACCTGCCAGAAATACCCCAGTCGTGGTAAATATCATCATTTAATACGCAGACATTTTCCTCTATCCTGTAAATGATTCAGAGTATCAACTTCATCATCGGTGCTAAAACAGTGAAGAACAATTACAAAGCACATCAGCTGCACTGTATCAAAAACAAAAATGTTCTGTTTAAGTCATCAAATTAAAAATATAACTAATGTACACAAATAAACCTAACAAGAGAGAGATGTATCATAATCTACACCTGGAAGATTCTGGAGGGACTGTATCATAATCTACACCTGGAAGATTCTGGAGGGAGGACTGGTCCCTAATTTGTACACACAAATCACTCCCTACGAAAGCAAAAGACTTGACAGACGGTGCAACGTACCCCCAGTGAAAAGTAGGGGCGCCACTGGTACACTAAGAGAAAACACAGTAAGTGTCCGGGGCCCAAGACTGTTCAACAGCCTCCCACCAGCCATAAGGGGCATTACCAGTAGACCCCTGGTTGTCTTCAAGAGGGAGCTGGACAGATACCTAAAGTCAGTGCCAGATCAGCCGCTGTGGTTCGTACGTTGGACTACGTGCAGCCAGCAATAACAGCCTCGTTGATCAGGCCCTGATCCACCGGGAGGCCTGGTCATAGACCGGGCCGCGGGGACGTCGATCCCCGGAATGCCCTCCAGGTAGACTCCAGGTATGTAACCTAATATTTCTAACAAAGCTTAATCTAACACTTAGATTTATTTGTGTACCTTAGTTATATTTTAAGTTGACGACTACTTAGAGATTATTTATTTTTCATACAGACTAGCTATTCTGCTAGTCAGTGTGAAAAATAATGGTTCTTAATTATTTTAGCTCTGATGATGGAGTTTGAAATTCCGAAACGTGTGGAAGATAAATGAAGATGTTTAGATATTATAAAGATGTTTACAACGGCTTTGATATATCTGTTCCTTATTTGTCGTCGAGTCTCACCAGGAAAAGCGTGTGTGTGTGTCACACATGGGTGTGAAGGTGTTTCCCGTGGTAGGGCGCCAAGTTGTGTGCCCAGGTGGCCGGAAGTGACCCACACAATCACTTCCTCTAACACAGTGATGAGGATGACGTCTCTCACCACCCTCTTCCTCTCCCACCACCGCCAGTTGTACTCTGCTCACCAATCCGTGTCTGGCCACCACTACGCCCACCGCATCCCCGCCCACCATCTTCCCACCCTCACTACCTACACCAAAATATGCATGTTACCTCAGAATGTCACTAAAAATAACACTATCAACGGGTATCAACCAAACCCTGCATTGAGCAACGGAAAATAACATTATGTCCAACGGTGACAAAGTGCAGCTGCCCCAACACGGAAAGAACAAAGTATTGAAAGCAGGATATACGATGCAGCAGGTGTGGTCACTGAGCGGAAACAACCCTTAAAACGTATACGAATATTAATTTCAAACAACTTTTACAGAGCATAGTAAATGTTGTCAAAAATCAAGAAAATGCAGGAGTTGGTGGTACACTTTGATGGTATATTTTAAATAATGGTATGCATTAAATAATGGTATACTTTAAAATATTTTATACTTTAAAATATTTTATACTTTAAATAATGGTATACTTTAAATGATGGTATACTTTAAATGATGGTATACTTTAAATGATGGTATACTTTAAATGATGGTATACTTTAAATGATGGTATACTTTAAATGATGGTATACTTAAAGCATTTGTGTGTTTTGGTTTATAACAGCGTGTCCCAACATGATCTTTCTATTTAAACTAGACATTCAGACAAAAAAAATATATAACTGCTCCCAAAGACCCAGTAAATTACTTAAACAACTGGGATGGCCTCAAAATATTTTGAACATTCTAGGTAAAATTAAGAAGAATTAACACAGAAAATACTTAAGAGTCAAGTCCCAAGTCTGTCCACTACCATAACATATTAACATGCGAGGTGCTGAAACAAGTGTTGAATAAACCCAATGAAAAACGGGTGTCACAGGGGCAATTAGAGAACACAGTGTCAACATCTCTTATCTAGATGGCTTTTTTAAACCTCCTGTTAGCAAACATAACTAATATTGTTGGTATAAACTGAAGCAGGAAGTGTGGGATCAATCAGGCTGTAAGGGCTGCCAGATCAACCAGGCTGTGATGGATATGTGGGTCAGCGGGCCTCCAGCAGCAACAGCCTTGTTGACCAGGCAAGCACCAGACGAGCCTGGCCCATGGCCGGGCTCAGAGAGTAGATACTCTCGAAACTCTTCAAAGGTATGTGTAGTGAGGGGGAGGGGAAGTAGCCGTGGAGGTTCTACTAGGAACAGCAGTAAGGAGCTCCTCGGTGTGAGGTGCAGGATACTTAGGCGCATTTTGACATTTGAAAAACGCTGTTATTATACGGATCATTCAGCACTCTTGTCAAGATAAAAACTACACAAATAAAAGCATCAAAGGTAACAGTAACAATTAAAATAAGTTACTAGCATAATTAGAAAACACAAAGCAGAATAAATAAATATCGCACCACGTTACAATTCCCAGAAACAGCAGCTAAAAATACCATTAAAGTGTTAATGTTAAAAGACCCTCCCAAAAATGTCCCTGAGGTCCCTATAGGCACCCTGGCACTTATAAAAATCGTGACGACAAAAAAAAACAACAGCCTAAGTTGTCGGCCAAACAATTAAAATGTATTTCATAGCCGAGCGTCACAAGGTACACAAACAGACAGGAACACCTTCAAATTGGTGGTTCTGGATGAGATGTGTAGCAGACCATCAATTAACTGAATGTTGTCTCCAAGTGATGATTCTTGTTGAGCGAGATGGAGGAGAGAAAAACGGAACTTTGAAAGCAAGATGTGGCCTAAAAAATGACAATGTAACGAGGGGGGAGGGGCACTGCCCCCGCAGCACAGTTCCAAACCAGGACTCATCGTTAATGACCTCAGATTAATCAGAAAGGAGGAGGGAGGAAGATGAAGGGAACACAAAGGAAGGTGAAGAGTAGAGGATGGGAGGTAAAGGCGATAGGGATGGAACAGGGGGGGGGGACGGTAGGGAAGCGTGTGAGAGGGAAGAGGAAGGCGGCATAATAAAATATCGACTTAACATTGATCATCACATGTTGACGCCAACCCAGGAGAATCAATGAACACACAGTGCAGCGCTGTTTTACACCCAACACCAAGGAAGGGACCGGGGGCACGCCACAGGAAGGAGGGATCCTAGGAAGAAGGAAGGGAAAGAGTGCTGGGAGGATGGAAGGGATGGAGTGGTAATATAACAATATAGGACACTGTTCTGGCAGTGGTCAGGCATTAAAGTACTAATGTTATACACCGACAAGTTGATAAGACACGTGTGCAACAGCAGTAGAGATGTAAAGACGATGTAACTAGTCCATCACCTTGGAAGATGCAGTTATGAGGTTGTCAGTCCCTCAGTCTGGCTGAGACTGTGTAGGAGAAACATTTCCCAATAAAGATACCTAACTATTGCACAAGTGTTTTATTTATCATCAAAACACTAAACTTAAAACATGAACTGTAGTTGTTTAGGTTTAACATATGGTAGTATGAATGGTATACGAGCAATGTCAACAACAAAAAATCCAAGCAAACAAATAATAATATAACTATTTATTTTTACAAGTATACATGACCTTAAATGAGTCAGATGTAATTAATGGTTGCAGCTACTACTGCCACCCACATAAAACACTACTTTGACAACGAAATACGGAGGCTAGGGTATAATCTACGAGCATATGACTGAAGTAGTATATGACTGAAGTTAGCCTCTATGTTGATGAATCCCTCACTGATAATGAGTTAACATTACAAATCTAGTCGAAGTTTTGGTACTATAAATTGATGATCAAAATCAACTTATTGTTCTTTTACATAAACCGACATATACGATGTCCCATTATAAATGAAATAAAATATCAACAAACTGGTACGACACAACACTTTGGTATCTTTATTGTCGAAACGATTCACCTGGGCAGCAGGCTTCTTCGGTCTATATTAGACTGACAAAGTCTTCGCAGGTGAAACGTTTCAACAATAAAGATACCTAAGTGTTGCCCATATATCTTATCAAAAACTTACCAGCAGTTCAAAGACCAGCTACTGAAAATCGAATAGTTTTGAAAATCTTTCCAACCCGCACCCAGGCATCTTATTGCTTGGTGATTTCAATTTAAGATATGTAAAATGGAAGACCGTAACAAATGCTGTAACAGCAGAGACAATCCCAAGAGGCACTTCAGGTGATGTCTCAAACAAGCGAACTATTAAGACTGATAATTTCTCCTTAATCAAGCCAGCAAAGAGTGGAACCGACCAAACTAGAAAATGCCCTTGATCTTGAGTTTACAATCACGAATTCTGAGGATCTGATACGGAACCTAACGGTGTCGAGTATAACTCAGACCACAACATAATTAAAGTTCAGACCTACATACGCAATTATCTTCAGAAGCAAAATACAGTCCTGGGGGAGTATGCAACAAAGTCAAGTTCAACAATAAATACATTAACTGGTAGAAAGTAAATCATGACCTTACAGAAATATTCTGGGAAGCTTGTAGGAGTAACGTGAATTTAAAGCAATGCCTGGAGAATATAAGCTCAATGGCTCTAGAGATGTACACCAAACTCGTCCTGGTAGGAAAAAAACTATTAAAAAATATAAGAAGAGAAGATGCAAGTCAGAGAGAGAAGAAGAAGAAGAAGAGAGAGAGAGAAGAGGAGAGAAAGAGAGAGAAAGAGAGAGAAAGAGAGAGAGAGAAGAGGAGAGAAGAGAAGGAGAGAAGAGAGAGAGAGAGAGAGAGAGAGAGAAGAGAGAGAGAGAGAGAGAGAGAGAGAGGAGGAGAGAGAGAGAGAGAGAGAGAGAGAGAGAGAGAGAGAGAGAGAGAGAGAGAGAAAGAAATCTCCCTTTTCAGGCAAAGATAATCACTGAATTCTCAGAGTTCTCAAATTTCCACAAGAGCGAAAAGAAATAATGGTTGGAGAAATGGAAAACAATAAGCTTGAACAGAATGTAGCACGCAGAATCCAGGAGAGAGGGGAAGCAAAAAGTTATTAAGAAATTGAAAGACACTCAAAGTACAATTCTATTTGAAATCCATGGTAAAAACCACATTCAGTATGAAGCCCTTGCTTCATACAAAGAAATGAGGAAAGTACTGTTACAATATGACTGTTCAGTGAGCAGACAACTAGCCTAATGACTGATAATAAAACGATTTTCCATGGGACCAAAAACTTAGCCAACATCTCCAAAAAATTCTAACATAACCGTAACCCCATTCAGCGGTGTTTATTGCAGCGGCAGCGGCAGCAAGGTCTTTGCTCCTCTGTTTTACAATCACCAGAGGATACTATCAACTGTGTGATGGCCTAGCAAAGACAAACATAACACTAATGAAGTGGAGACCCATAATGAAATAAATCAAAGGATATATACTGTAAGGACAAGTTGCTAAATGGGCCATTTAAAGAGTAACTGTTGATGGTGAAAGGAAACCCTTACAGTCGTAGCTATTGAACTCACGCTGGAATACGACACCCTCATCGCTCTACTAAAGGTTCCAAGCTCATACTAGCATATTTTATTACCTCGTGAATGCAATCCATCCTATGGGGTAGAACATGACAGTAAAACACAGCTAACTTTTGTTCCTACTATATAATAATCATAAAGAATAAGGTTGCCGCACACAACACCATAGAACACAATAGTCGCACACAGTTGGAGGCATCTAATTTTTATGTATGAACCCTGGAAGACTACGCTTGGTCACGGGGAGTGCAGAGCCACGATAAACACAATAAGTTTGTTATGTGTAAGGCTCAGGTCTAAGTCTCACGATGAGGGGTATTTAGGCAGCAATTCACCTGTATAATAATATCAAGAATAACTGAATCCCTAAAAGAGGGACAAATTAATGATATATCTTTCAGTGTACATACCTTTGAATAACAAGTAAGTCATTAGCTCATTGTTAAGTGATTTCTTTAACTTGTATCGCGCTCTGCAATACATCTCCCCTCTCTTTTACCCCTTCCCCTCAGATTTACTTTCCGGTTTACCATTCTTTATTTAATACCTCTTTCTGCATCTGTTGTATACTGACAACCTCCTTCAAGACAGGCAAGATTGATGAGCTGGAAAAACCTACACAGAATTTTCACTGCTCGTATACACTTAATCAAGCATCTGAACTACTGGCAACGCTTCAAGTACCTTCAACCGAAACCTACATAATAATTTACACCTGGAAACTCCTGGCGGGACTGGTTTCAAACTTGAAACATCGAAATCAATCCACAGAGACTTAGCAGACGGTGCAAAATACCTCCACTAAAAAGTAGGGGTACAACAAGTGCACTGAGAGAACTTGATTAGTGTAAGAGGTTCCCGACTCTTCACCCCCCCTCCATGAATACGGAGAATTACGAACAAACCTCAAGTGATCTTCAAGATGGAACTTGATTAGCTCTTTTAATCAGTGCCTGACCAGCCAGGCTGTTGTTCGTACGTTGGACTGCCTTCAGCGAGCACCAACAGCCTCACCGATTAGGTAGTCAAGACAACTTAGTTAAGCGTTCTACCAGT
>WNWK01009273.1:0-77950 GCA_009830355.1 Cherax destructor
CCAGCATGGTTTCAGGGAAGGAAAATCCTGTGTCACAAACCTACTGCAGTTTTATGACAAGGTAACAGAAGTAAGACACGAGAGAGAGGGGTGGATAGACTGCATTTTTTGGACTGCAAGAAGGCGTTCGACACAGTTCCTCACAAGAGATTAATGCAAAAGCTAGAGGATCAGGCACACGTAACAGGAAAAGCACTGCAATGGATCAGAGAATATCTGACAGGAGGCAACAACGAGTCATGGTACGTGACGAGATGTCAGAGTGGGCACCTGTGACGAGTGGAGTTCCACAAGGGTCAGTCCTAGGACCTGTACTGTTTTTGGTATATGTGAATGACATAACGGAAGGGATAGACTCAGAAGTGTCCCTGTTTGCAGATGATGTGAAGTTAATGAGAAGAATCAAATCAGTCGAGGATCAGGCAGGAATACAAAGAGACCTGGACAGGCTGCAAGCCTGGTCCAGTAACTGGCTCCTTGAATTTAACCCTGCCAAATGTAAAGTCATGAATATCGGGGAAGGGCAAAGAAGACCGCAGACAGAGTATAGTCTAGGTGGCCAAAGACTGCAAACCTCACTCAAAGAAAAAGATCTTGGGGTGAGTATAATACCGAGCACATCTCCTGAGGCACACATCAATCAGATAACTGCTGCAGCATATGGGCGGCTGGCAAACCTAAGAATAGCGTTCCAATACCTCACTAAGGAGTCATTCAAGACTCTGTACACCATATACGTCAGGCCCATACTGGAGTATGCAGCACCAGTTTGGAACCCACACCTGGTCAAGCACGTCAAGAAATTAGAGAAAGTGCAAAGGTTTGCAACAAGACTAGTCCCAGAGCTAAGGGATTGTCCTACGAAGAAAGGTTAAGGGAAATCGGCCTGACGACACTAGAGGACAGGAGGGTTAGGGAGACATGATAACGACATATAAAATACTGCGAGGAATAGATAAGGTGGACAGAGACAAGATGTTCCAGAGAGGGGACACAGAAACAAGGGGTCACAATTGGAAGTTGAAGACTCCTATGAGTCAAAGGGATGTTAGGAAGTATTTCTTCAGTCATAGAGTTGTCAGGAAGTGGAATAGCTTGGAAAGCGACATAGTGGAGGCAGGAACCATACATAGTTTTAAGACTAGGTTTGATAAAGCTCATGGAGCAGGGAGAGAGAGGACCTAGTAGCAATCAGTGAAGAGGCGGGGCCAGGAGCTATGACTCGACCCCTGCAACCACAAATAGGTGAGTACAAATAGGTGAGTACACACACAACGAAGAGGCGGGGCCAGGAGCTGAGTCTCGACCCCTGCAACCACAATTAGGTGAGTACACACAGGCATGCACACACGGGGCCAGGAACTGAGACTCGACCCCTGCAACCACAACTATTTGAGTACACTGCAAGCTCTCTGTCCCTCTGTACTGCTACTACTTTTACTTTCACTACTACTGTTACTACTGCTCTTATTTCTACTACCACCATCTCTACCAAAACTATTTATTCTATTACTACTACTAGTTTTACTGCTATTACAATAATTCCTATCTAAAGTTGATCTAAACTTTCCTCTCTAAGCATTGGCTATTTGTGAATTCTAAGTTTATTAATTATGTTAGTAAATTCGCAACTATGCATTTTTACAACAAACAGAGTTCCATTCTATGCATAAGATGCTAATATCAGCCATTAAAGATTGAAGGCGTTTACAAGCTTCTTAATTTTTTTATTCTCATTCAAGAATTCCTTATTAACATGATTGGGCCCATGAGGCCAAGAGTCCGACCTTGATCTCAACTTTTGAAATCACATATAAGTACAAACTTTTCACGCCATACTTCCAACTCTGGCCAGGAAATTAACCACTAGTGATCCTCTGCTGATTCCCAAACCTATGCATAAACCTCAATAGCATGCACTCAAACTCTGTTCACTTGCCTAATATTATCCTCTCTAGAGTACCCTCGCATCCTGTACTATCCCATCCCACAAAGTTTTCCAGTTCTAACTTCAAACACCTAATTTCGTCACACCGAATGCCGTGCTTACCCGTTTCACTTTAATCCTAAAATAATAAGCATAGGTAATTTCAAGGAGCCGTCCATTCCCACCCACATTACAGCTATAAGCTGTCCTCCTCTCTGTTCCACTAGACATGAAACCTGTGCGTCTCCACCTGCAGAATCCCCTCCATCTTTAGTGACCTCCCTCTTTGATTCAACCTCGTTCTCCCACTGCACACCCAATCCCACAACCCATGCCCAAAACTAAAGCACAGACACTCCATATTTTTCCAGCCATAAGAGAGATAAGGTAATAGAGAGATCATATAGTCACTAAAGAGAAGTTCTTAAAATAATAAATCATTAAAAACTAAATCAAAATAGCTTCGCAGTCACATCAGAAAGAAAATTGCAATAAAAAATAAGAGAAAAGAGAGAAACAAGAGCCAGAGAGGAGCAAACAAAAATTCTTTAGGAAATGGGAAAATGATTGAAAGGATTAACTTAAAACACAGAGCAAGCCTTTATTAAAACATCGCTTTACCCAGTGAGTTTTATTAAGAGCATTAAATTCCCGTTGAACGAATCATTGGTTTAAAATACTTTGAATCTGTGTCTTTGATTTACAGAGTATTAACTTATTGTCTATCTTTCATGATGCATTGTGTTTTCTCTAAAATCTGACAACACTGGAAGATGAATAGAGAGAGAGAGAGGGTAGACCATGATGTAATAAGGAATAACACTGGAAAGACGGAGAGGGGTAGACCATGATTGAATCAGGAACACAGGAGAGATAGAGAGGGTAGGCCATGGTTGAATCAGTAACAATAATGGGGGGGAGGGGGAGAGGGAGGGAGGGAGAGGGAGAGGGGGAGGGAGAGAGAGAGAGAGAGAGAGAGAGAGAGAGAGAGAGAGAGAGAGAGAGAGAGAGGGGGGGACCATGGAGAAAATAACATTCACTCAAGAAGGAAATAGGTAAAGAAGCCATCTAACGAACTGATCAAATCAAAAGCAATGGGACCTGACAATTCATTACCATGGGTTTAGACAAAATCAAGGCAGGAACTGGGAGAACTGTTAGCGTAAAATACATCTAAGTGGAGACACAGCAACTGTCAGGAACAATAAAAATATGAGGTAATTTCTGTATTAAATGAGAAGACATTTAAAAGGAATGTGACAGGTATAAGGTGACAGGAAAGACTAAGTATCTTTCTTAATACTGATTTTACCTGTTGTATGTTTCAGTGAATATTCACAATTGGAATCTGTTAAAAATTACACTGTTGTACGAAGAGCAAAGAAACTGTTAAAAATTACACTGTTGTACTAAGAGCAAAGACAAAGTATTATAAACAGGTTAAATATAATACAGTTGATTAAAATCAATAGAAAGACTAAAAAATGCTACGTCTGTCTTCATTTGACACTACGTCAAGTGAAGACAAGCAGGAACTGACTTCATGCAGACACTGGACCGTTTTAGGGTACCAATATGAGAAAACCTACAGAAAAGAGAATGTTGGGGACACTAATGACTGCTAAAGACACAAATAAGCCATTGCGACGTTAGGAAGTACATTTTCAGTCATAAGGTAGCGAGCTAGGGAGACACGCTACATTATACACAGATTCACAAACATTCCTATAAACGCTTTCCATTAAAGTTTTCTGCATACCATCTTTTACCGTATCTCAGGCCGTAGGAAGAGAAAGAAATTTGGAAACGGTATACACAACACGCACACATCTGGACAGGTATGGTAGACATGCTGGTAATTGTGAAAAGGTTAAGGACAAGAGGACACACATGGATGCCATACACAAAGTATATACAACATTTTAAATTGTTTTTTTTTTCACTGCGTAATCGTTAATTAGAGGCTCAAACAATCTAGATCATAATAAAGAAGAGGCTGATCCAGCATATCGGTTTATTTATACGAAAAGTGAAATCACGTTAGAGAAGGAGGGAGCTAGAGCTCAACATCCACAAACTTAATTAAACAGGTAATTGCAAATAGACATTGAAGAAGACGAACAAGCAAGCACAAACAAACGTATTTACACAAAGAAAGCATATTTGATAATATTTATGAAAAAGAAATAGGTTGGTGCACGGAATGAGATGAGAGACGATTGTGTTAAAACAAATGTAAAAACTCAACACCACGAATGTGAGCTCTCTTGCGGCAACTGAAAATAGATCTTCACGCACCAACCCAGGTACACACGACTTTATAAACACTCGCAGGTGCAGGTGCGCGCGCGCACATGCACACCCAAACACACCCAAACACACCCAAACACACACACACCCGATGGCATGGTGGCTAGCGCTCTTGCTTCACGCACGGAGGGCCCGGGTTCAATTCCCGTCGGGGCCGAAACATTTCGAAGTGTTTCGTTACACACGCACAACATACATACAACAGGCCTAGTGTCTAATCGACATGTGCCTAGGACAAAATGGTAACTAACACACACACAGGAATATATCGTTCTCTCGTTTCCTTTTCTCACCTGCGAGAGAGAGAGCGGGGGAGGGGCGCAGGAAGGAGTGAGGAAGGCATGAGACTGAGGAAATTAGAGAGCAAGAGAGCTCTACCTAGCCAGTCAGCTAGTGGCGGAGAGGGAGAGAGTACCTACCCCATGGCACTTCGGTAGGTGGTACCCAGGATAGAGGTGATGAGTGCACGACCATCGTGAGGGTCTCCGCCAGTTCTCAGTGTTTCATTGAGAGCACGGGCGTACACATGCACGGCGTCGTACAAGTACGCTGCCTCCGCACGGATCTGAGGAGTAAGCACAAGACGTCAGAAAAGCTGTCATTGGTTTAGTAAAAAGATGAGGCAAAAAAAATCTTCATGTAAACGGAACGCACGTCAGAAGGGTAAGAAACACGTTCATGAGGTAACGTGCGTCGGGGGTTAGAAGTGTTAGGAGATCAGAAATGGTGAAGTTAGGAGTGTGTTGGATAGAATAGGGAGGTTAGAGGCGTGTAGGTTAGTGTGTTGGTTATTAGTGTGGGAAGTTAGAAGTGTGTACACTAGAGGTGTGGAAGTTAAATCTAAGGAGGCTAGAAGTGTAGATTAGAAGTGTGTGGGGGTTAGAATTGATGGGGTTAGAAGTGCGGGAGTTAGCAATGTGAAGGTTTGAAGTGTGGGAGTTAGAAGTTGTGAGATTAGAAGTGTAGGGGTTAGAAATGTTTGGGCTAGAGGTGTGGCGGTTAGAATTGTGTAGAGGTTAGACGTATGGGGTCAGAAGTGAGGTGGTTAAAAGTGTGTAGGGGATAGAACTGGGGGAGGGGGGGGTTAGAAGTGTGGGAGTTACAAGAGTGGGGTTAAAAGTGTCGGGTTAATGCGTGGGATAGTGTGAGAGTTAGTGTAGGGGTAACAAATGTGGGGATAGAAGTATGGTGGTTTAGACGCGTAGGGTTAGGAATGTTGGGTTACGATTGTTGGGTTACGATTGTTGGGTTAGGAAAGTTGGGTTACGATTGTTGGGTTACGATTGTTGGGTTACGATTGTTGGGTTACGATTGTTGGGTTACGATTGTTGGGTTACGATTGTTGGGTTACGATTGTTGGGTTACGATTGTTGGGTTACGAATGTTGGGTTACGAATGTTGGGTTACGAATGTTGGGTTACGAATGTTGGGTTACGAATGTTGGGTTACGAATGTTGGGTTACGAATGTTGGGTTACGAATGTTGGGTTACGAATGTTGGGTTACGAATGTTGGGTTACGAATGTTGGGTTACGAATGTTGGGTTACGAATGTTGGGTTACGAATGTTGGGTTACGAATGTTGGGTTACGAATGTGGGATTAGGAGTATAGGGGTTAGGAGCGTGGGGTTAGGAGTGTGGGGTTAGGAGTGTGGGGTTAGAGTGGGGTTAGGAGTTTCGGGGTAGGGGTGTGGGGGTAGGAGTGTGGGGGTAGAAGTGTGGTGTTAGGAGTGTGGTGTTAGGAGTGTGGTGTTAGGAGTGTGGTGTTAGGAGTGTGGTGTTAGGAGTGTGGTGTTAGGAGTGTGGTGTTAGGAGTGTGGTGTTAGGAGTGTGGTGTTAGGAGTGTGGTGTTAGGAGTGTGGTGTTAGGAGTGTGGTGTTAGGAGTGTGGTGTTAGGAGTGTGGTGTTAGGAGTGTGGTGTTAGGAGTGTGTTAGTGTGTTAGGAGTGTGGTGTTAGGAGTGTGGTGTTAGGAGTGTGGTGTTAGGAGTGTGGTGTTAGGAGTGTGGTGTTAGGAGTGTGGTGTTAGGAGTGTGGTGTTAGGAGTGTGGTGTTAGGAGTGTGGTGTAAGGAGTGTGGTGTTAGGAGTGTGGTGTTAGGAGTGTGGTGTTAGGAGTGTGGTGTTAGGAGTGTGGTGTTAGGAGTGGGGGGTTAGGAGTGGGGGGTTCAGTTTTATCAAGCACTTCTCACGGTGCATTCCTCTCAGTCCTGTTATTATTCAGGTTGCAAACTTTTGGACGTTTTCACGATTCTTCACACGCTTGAAAAAGTGTGAGTTCCATGCTTGGGCAGTGTACTGCAGTGTTTAGCCTAACTTTTGACGTATATAAAGTTATTTGTATAGTTCTTAAATGCATATCCTACTGACAATATACTGTACGATTTGCGTGTGATTTTGATGTTATGCTTAATCCTTTCCACTCTGATATTTGCACCTTCTCTCAGCCCATGATGCACTTTATACCACTACTACTACTACCACCTTCCTTACTGACTTTGTAAATGGTCCAAGTCGGACATAACGTCGTCGTAAAGTCCTCTCTCCTATTTGAGGGTTCTTTGTGTATAGTTCAAGTCACGGTACGTACTGTGCATTTTTGTTCTTTTTGGAGATAAAGTGATTGTTTTATGAAGAGAACCTAATGACCTTAGAAAAGAGAACGATTATGGAAAAGTTAATCACGATGTGAGAGATATACAAAGAATTTCAGAGGGAAGAGAAGGTTAACCTGTTTGAGATAGGAAGCACAAGTGTGTGGAAGCAAAGATAAATGCTCAAAATACACTTAAGCCACTGGGACAGTTAGGAAAAAAATTATTCAGACTCAAGGAGGCAAATAAGTGGAAGTGGTGGAGATAAACTCTGTATCAAATGATGGTATGTTGGAGCCCAAGAGACTATTGGTGGTGGTCAATTGTACGTTAAGAGAGAGTGAGTGAGTTTGCAGATTAAATAAAGTAATGAGAAGAATAAGAACAGGAGAGGAAAATGATTAACTCTAGGAAGACAGCAACGCGCTACAAATACCATCAAAGAAGTGGTTTCTCAAGTACTTTCTAAATATATGCAAACTGGAGAAGGTAAAGACGTTTGTCTTTACCAAACTGGAGAAGGTAAAGACGTTTGTCTTTACCAAACTGGAGAAGGTTTTGCACTCATGTCCAGACATACGCACACAGAATGTGTGTGTGTGTGTGTGTGTATATATATATATATATATATATATATATATATATATATATATATATATATATATATATATATATATATATATATATATATATATATATATATATATATATATATATTGATTACTTTCCGTGGTCCGCTCATTGTCAGGTGATAACTCTTCATGATCAAATGAATGGAGAGACCAGGTGATACCTTATAATGGTGAGAGTTAACTCCTGTCTTGTTCACTCCAGTTGAAGAGGCCATGAGATATGGTGTGGTGACACTAAGTTTGTGTGAAGACAGTGGTTTAACATTATTTATTTTTAGTTCAATAAAAAATTATAAAAATATCGCTGACGTGCATTAAATATATGCATAAATTCTGAGATATAGTTAATCCACTGTTCCTCTCTCCTGACGACCATCTCTTTACAGTTAGGAAGATCCAATTTAGTCGCTGCATAATACTTCATCACAACATGATTCACCTGGGTTTCAAAGCAATTTTGGTAAGCTTGATGCAGCTCGTCATTTGAAGTGTAGTTCACGTATGGCCAGATTGACGTCACTGACTTCCTCCTGTAGCATCGTTCCTTACTTACCTGTCCCTCCTCCTCTTCCACTCTCGTTACTGCAACAACGAATGTTCACAACTCTTACATACGTTTATTTATTATCATATTAAGGTCGATGAGAATCCTTTGGTTTACTTTCATTGTTGCTGTCTTGCTTTGTTAGGAAGATGAATAATTTCGTAGACTATTATGAAACTGGGCCGCCGGGGCGTTGGCCCTTGGAACATCCTCCAGGTAGGTAAACAAACTAACTTTGCTGGAACGATAACCTTGGAACATCCTCCAGGTAGGTAAACAAACTAACTTAGCTAGAATGATAACCTTGGAACATCCTCCAGGTAGGTAAACAAACTAACTTAGCTAGAATGATAACCTTGGAACATCCTCCAGGTAGGTAAACAAACTAACTTAGCTAGAATGATAACCTTGGAACATCCTCCAGGTAGACAAACAAACCAACTTAGCTAGAATGATAACCTTGGAACATCCTCCAGGTAGATAAACAAACCAACTTAGCTAGAATGATAACCTTGGAACATCCTCCAGGAAGGTAAACAAACTAACTTTGCTAGAACGATAACCTTGAAGCTCTCCAGTACGTGACACTCAACCAAATTGCTGAATTCAATAACGCCAATTGTATATTCTCACTGTAGACAATCATACCAATTAGCGGTAGACAGAAACTGACTATATCCATTGTCAAATCTAATTTTGTATATTCATAACCTTGATCCTATATCCAATTTGCTCTTTCTACTTTTCTTTCTCATTTCCTCACTCCCTCTATATTCTTCCATTTTCCCTCCTCCTCTTTCTCTTCCATTTTCATTCCTCCTCTTTCTCTTCCCACTTTCCTCTCCTCCCTCTTTCTCTTCCCATTTTCATCTCCTCCTTTTCTCTTCCCATTTCCTCTCCTCCTCTTTCTCTTCCATTTCACTCTCCTCCCTCTTTCTCTTCCATTTCCTCCCTCCCTCTTTCTCTTCCCATTTTCATCTCCTCCCTCTTTCTCTTCCATTTTCCTCTCCTCCCTCTTTCTCTTCCCATTTTCCTCTCCTCCCTCTTTCTCTTCCCATTTTCATCTCCTCCCTCTTTCTCTTCCCATTTTCCTCTCCTCCCTCTTTCTCTTCCCATTTCCTCTCCCCTCGTTTTCCTCCTCCTCATTCCCCTCTCTCTCCTTCTCTTCTCTCCCTCCTAGTTTCTCCTCCTCCCTCTCTCCCTCCTCGTTCTCTCTCTCTCCTCCTCCCAGTTCTCCTCCCTCTCTCCTCTCCCCTCAGTTTCTCCTCCTCCTCTCTTCCTCCTCCTCCCTCAGTTTCTCCTCCCACTTCCTCTCCCCTCAGTTTCTCCTCCCACTTTCCTCTCCCCTCAGTTTCTCCTCCCACTTCCTCTCCCCCTCAGTTTCTCCTCCCACTCTCTCTCCCCCTCAGTTTCTCCTCCCACTTTCTCCCTCTCCCCCTCAGTTTCTCCTCCCTCTCTCTCCCCTCAGTTTCTCCTCCCACTCTCTCTCCCCCTCAGTTTCTCCTCCTCACTTCCTCTCCCCCTCGTTTCTCCTCCCACTCTCCTCTCCCCCTCAGTTTCTCCTCCCACTCTCCTCTCCCCTCAGTTTCCTCCCACTTCCTCTCCCCTCAGTTTCTCCTCCCTTCCCTCTCCCCTCAGTTTCTCCTCCCACTCTCCTCCCCTCAGTTTTTCCTCCCCCTCTCCTCTCCCCCTCAGTTTCTCATTCCCCTCTCCTCTCCCCTCAGTTTCTCCTCCCACTCTCCTCTCCCCCTCAGTTTCTCCTCCCACTCTCCTCTCCCCCTCAGTTTCTCCTCCCACTCTCCTCTCCCCCTCAGTTTCTCCTCCCTCTCCTCTCCCCTCAGTTCTCCTCCCTTCCCCCAGTTTCTCCCACTTCCTCTCCCCTCAGTTTCTCCTCCCACTCTCCTCTCCCTCAGTTTCTCTCTCTCTCCCTCCTCTCAGTCTCCTCCCTCCTCTCCCCTCAGTTTCTCCTCCCATCTCCTTTTCCCTCAGTTTCTCCTCCACTTCCTCTCCCCTCAGTTTCTCCTCCCACTCTCCTCTCCCTCAGTTTCTCTCTCCACTCTCCTCTCCCCTCAGTTTTCCTCCCACTCTCCTCTCCCCCTCAGTTTCTCCTCCCACTCTCCTCTCCCCCTCAGTTTCTCCTCCCACTCTCCTCTCCCCTCAGTTTCTCCTCCCACTCTCCTCTCCCCTCAGTTTCTCCTCCCACTTCCTCTCCCCCTCAGTTTCCTCCCACTTCCTCTCCCCTCATTTTCCTCCCACTCCCTCTCCCCCTCAGTTTCTCCTCCCACTCTCCTCTCCCCCTCAGTTTCTCCTCCCACTGTCCTCTCCCCCTCAGTTTCTCCTCCCACTCTCCTCTCCCTCAGTTTCTCCTCTCTCCCTCGCTTCTACCACATGCTCTGGTAACTCCGCCAACGAGGTCATTACGAGTAACTCAGTTGTTGATGTAAAGCATCAAAGAGCCTGACCATGCATGTCTCCTATTTTTTTTCTGTGTAGTCGTACCAACCTTGTAGTAGCAATACGTTTACTTTACAAGCATTACAGTTTGTTCGATTTACCAACATTGTAGCAGCGGGTTCGTTGTACTACGATTATTGTAACTGGCTCTTTGTACCTGTATTATAGTAGCTAGTTCTTCTAACCAGCCTAGTATTAGCTTTTTCTTTGTACCAGCATTATAGCAGCTTTTTCATTTGTATCAACATTATAGCATTATAAGCATGACAGACGACTGGCTTGGCTTACTGCTAGGCTACTGGTTTGACTGGCTTGCCTAATTTGCATGAACTCGTAACTACTCCTCGAAAGTTCTGCATATAAACAACATATACACTAAGTATACACACAGAGTACTGTAGAGGTGTGAGGAGATAGCTGAAGCTAGCTGGCCCAGTGGCTTACGCGACGGTCTGGAGTTTTGAGACTCTGATCGCGGGTTCGAACCCCACCCGTCGTATGGTTTTTTCTATGCACAATCATTGTAGTAGCTTGTTCTTTGTATTAACATTGTAATGCTTTTTCTTTGTATCATCAATGTAGTGCTTGTTTTTATATTAACATTTAACATTGTAGTGGCTTTTTCTATGTACCATCATTGAAATGGCTTGTTTTTGTTACCACATTGTGGTAGTATTTATATATCATTGTACTGGCTTGTTTTTGTATTAACATTGTGGTGGTTTTTATGTACCATTATTGTAGTGGCTTGTTTTTGTATTAACATTGTAGTAGCTTTTTCTTTGTACCTTCATAGTGGCTTTTTTTTTATAACATTGTGGTAGCTTGTTCTTTGTAATATCATTCGTAGTGTTTCTTCAATTATTATAATCAAAAGAAGCGCTAAACCAGGTGTTTTTTACGGGGACAGAAGATAATTATGCTTAACGTGTTCCTTGAGGAACAGGCAGTCTATGGTGTGTAAAACGCACTTTACATGGATAGGCAACTCCTTGTGTTTGAATGTATATTCAGAGACAAGGAGCCCCTGGTGTGTAGAGTGCATCTTTAGAACGCGCAGTTCATGGTGTGTAGAACGTACCTTCAGGGACATGCAGCCCCCTGTTGTGTAAAAGAATATCTTTAGAGTCAGGCAGCTCCTAGCTTTCCACATATAAGGCACCAGCAATCCCCATTGTGTAGAGCGTATTTTCAAGGACAGCAGCTCCTAGTTAGTAATGTGTAATTACAGGAACAAGGAGCCCCTAGTGTGTAAAGTGCGTGCGGTATAAAATACTCTTCTGTGTAGTGTCTTCAGAGAAATTAAGTTCCTAGTTTGTAATGTGTAACTTTATGGACAGGCAACCTCTGGTGAGTAAAGTGCATCATTAGGGAAAGGCGACCCTTATGCCTTACAGTGCACCTTCAAAACAGGTAGTCCCTTGATTAGAGAATGCATCATCGGGAACAGGCAGCCTGTGGAGTGAAACGTTTGTCTTTAGGGACAGACAGCCCCTGGATTTAAAGGTGCATATTCAGGGTCAGCTTTCTCTGGGATTACAAAGGCATTTTCAGAGAGAAGGAACCCCGTGGTGTATAGTGTATATTCAGGTCTAAGCAACACCTGGTGTGTAAAGGACCTAATGGACAAGCAGTCGCTGGGGTGCAAAGTACATCTTTAGAGACGGACAGCCAGTGAACATGTAATTTGCATCTTCAGGGACAGCGTGCATCAGGGTGTATACTTTCAGAGACAGATCCACTGGGCTCTAATGAAAACCTTCAGAGACAATCAGACCTTGAGTGTAAAGTGAATGAATCTTCCCAGGCACGTCGCCCATGAGGCATGACAGGCAGCCCATGGGGCAAATAGTGGATATTCAGTGACAAACCGACTTGGTAAAGAACAGTAAATGTTTGTCCACATTATCTGAATTCTTAAATATTGCTATAGCTTCTACTAAAATATACGTATATTTATATTTTTTCCTGTGAATAAAAGACACGTTGCAGGCAAGGTTTTATTTTATCGTTTTATTTCATTAATTGTTCTCCAAAGTACATTTTCTTTTATACCGAAAAAAAATGGAATTCACTTGTGAATAGTTAATGCTGTCTGCTCGGCATCTGTTTTCTAAACACGAGACTGTTGATACCTGTACCAGCTTAGATAACTTCGGGAAATGCTTGAGGTTTACATTATTTTTTTTTTAATTTTAAATATTTGAGATCTGGCCTCTCGTGCCTTCTTAAGACACTGACCGCTGAGCCCATATGACTGAATCGAAATCTTTTTTAAGGGCTCGCAGACCACAGATCTCATTGCTCTCATCATATACGTCTCATTCACTACCTCTCATACTGTTCATTTCATCTGAAAGCAAATCAAGTAACCTCCAAAAAAATAATGCTTGCTATGGATGCTTTTATTGATCAACCGTTTCGATGCGATTACATGGGAATGGCCCTTCAGACCGGCTAAGAAACTTCCAGTGTTGGTGAATTATTATTAAAGTATGTGTTTGATTTTTGTTGGAGAATAGTAGAGGAAATACATCAACTGATAAGGGAGTAGAAGAAATACACCAGTTGGTAAGGGATATAAACAGGTTTTTTTCCTCCCGCTTTTTAGTAGGTTCGCCGGTGTAGTCCGGGCCCAGGTCTTTTCCAGATGGTGACACAGCGAGGGGTAGAAACAGATTATATTCACCAGTTGGAGAGGGAGATGAAGTGAAAATACAGCAGCTGGTAAGGAAGTAGAGGGCAGGATATGCAACAACTCCTGAGGGGAATAGAGGGAAGAAAATGCACCAGCGAGAAGGAATATGTCAGCTGGTGAGGCAACAGAGGACAGGATATGTAAGATAGCTAAAAATTTCGAATGGGTATGTGAATGATTGGAAAGTATGTAGGCAGTCATAGACATGTGAGTAAGCAATTAGTAGTGTGGTAAGGATGCTTACGTTCTTCATGCCTCCTATCTGGTGGAGAGCGTTAGGGTGGTTAAAGGGCGGTTTCTCAAGGTAGGCGTTGACGGTGGCTGCGAACCCTTCGAAGGAGGGCGCTGGCGACGGCATCACTCCTGCAGGAACAACAAACAAAAGATCGTTAATTGGAGAAGGGATTTTGTTTGCCAGCAGAAATAGGAAAATATCTCCTGATGAAGCAGATGAACAAGGGGGCTTTAGGAAAGGTAGGGGGTGTGTAGACCAAGTGTTTACAGTGAAACATATAGGTGAAAAGTATTTGGATAAAGGTAAAGAGGTTTTTGTGGCTTTATAGATTTGGAAAAGGCGTATGATAGGGTGGATAGGGGGGCAATGTGGCAGATGTTGCAGGTGTATGGAATAGGAGGAAGGTTACTGAAAGCAGTGAAGAGTTTTTATTAGGATAGTGAGGCTCAGGTTAGAGTGTGTAGGAGGGAAGGGGACTATTTCCCAGTAAAAGTGGGCCTTAGACAAGGATGTGTGATGTCACCGTGGTTGTTCAATATATTTATAGATGGGGTTGTAAGAGAAGTGAATGCGAGGGTCTTGGCAAGAGGTGTGGGGTTAAAAGATAAAGAATCAAATACAAAGTGGGAGTTGTCACAGTTGCTTTTTGCTGATGACACTGTGCTTTTTGGAGATTCTGAAGAGAAGTTGCAGAGGTTGGTGGATGAATTTGGTAGGGTGTGTAAAAGAAGAAAATTGAAAGTGAATATAGGAAAGAGTACGGTGATGAGGATAACAAAAAGATTAGGTGACGAAAGATTGGATATCAGATTGGAGAGAGAGAGAGTATGGAGGAGGTGAATGTATTCAGATATTTGGGAGTGGACATGTCAGCAGATGGGTCTATGAAGGATGAGGTGAATCATAGAAATGATGAGGGAAAAAGGGTGAGTGGAGCACTTCGGAGTCTGTAGAGAAAAAGAACTTTGTCCATGGAAGTAAAGAGGGGAATGTACGAATGTATAGTTACACCAACACTCTTTTATGGGTGTGAAACATGGGTGATGAATGTTGCAACGAGGAGAAGGCTGGAGGCAGTGGAGATGTAATGTCTGAGGTCAATATGTGGTGTGAATATAATGCAGAGAATTCGGAGTTTGGAAATTAGGAGGAGGTGCGGGATTACCAAAACTATTATCCAAAGAGCTGAGAAGGGGTTGTTGAGGTGGTTCGGACATGTAGAGAGAATGGAACGAGACAGAATGACTTCGAGAGTGTATAAATCTGTAGTGGAGGGAAGGCGGGGTATGGATCGGCCTAGGAAAGGTTGGAGGGAGGGGGTAAAGAAGGTTTTGTGTGCGAAGGGCTTGGACTTCCAGCAAGCATGTGTGAGCGTATTTGATAGGATTGAATGGACACAAATGGTTTTTAATACTTGACGTGCTGTTGGAGTGTGAGCAAAGTAACATTTATGAAGGGATTCAGGAAAACCGGCAGGCCGGACTTGAGTCCTGGAGATGGGAAGTACAGTGTCTGCACTCTGAAGGAGGGGTGTTAATGTTGCAGTTTTATAACTGTAGTGTATAGCACCCCCCTCTGGCAAGACAGTGATGGAGTGAATGTTGATGAAAGTTTTTCTTTTTCGGGCCACCCTGCCTTGGTGGGAATCGGCCGATGTGTTGATTATATATATATATATATATATATATATATATATATATATATATATATATATATATATATATATATATATATATATATATATATATATATATATTCATAAGACCTCTTGTTAGCACAACTTTCATAACTAAATATTCAGTTTATTGAACCTTTGATCGATGGATATGTCTCCTTCCCCCAAACAAAGAATGCCTCTGTATCTAATTCCATAAAACAAATGACGGAAGGGACTATAATATTTAAGAACATAAGAAAGAAGGAACACTGCAGCAGGCCTACTGTCCCATGCGAGACAAGTCCAATTCACCCACCGGCTTAAGCCAATGACTTAAGGTAGTCAGGTCAGGTCCCATTCACTAATTAAGGAGCACGGCAACTGACCTAGTAGCACAAACTGGTCAGGTCAAACTCACACCTACCCACACCCACTCATGTATTTATCTAACCTATTTTTAAAACTACACAACGTCTTAGCTTCTATGACGGTACTCGAGAGTTTGTTCCAATCATCCACAACCAGTGCTTTCCTGTATCCTTCCTGAATCTGAATTTTTCTAACTTAAATCCATTGCTGCGAGTCCTGTCTATGCTAGATATTTTTAGCACGCTATTTACATCCCCTTTATTCCTGTTTTCCATTTATACACCTCAATCATATCTTCCCTAATTCTACGCTACGGTCATAATACATCAACCTATCTCAGACATGGAAAAAAAAATGCAGTGTAATGCAATCCTTTATTGACAATTTTTTTTTACTGAAAGTGTCTGTAAGGGAATATGACATGGTAGAAATTTCATAGTGATAGTTCTCAAAATAAAATATAAAATGTATTTTTTATATATACGGCAGAAGTCGTGTTCTTGTTTATAGGAGACCTGGACATAGGAAAAGTGCTGCTGATGAGTGCACATAGATAAAAAAATTCCATGTCGCCAAAAATATGAAAACGTATTTTGTGTTTGATAAAGTAAAAAGAATTTGAAAAACTTAGGGAAAAAATAAAAACTGTCAATAAAATGTAAAGTAAAATGTTTTGAGAGTGAATTAATAAAAGTGTCATCATGGCATTCAGGAACAAGACTTCTAGTATATCAGAATTTTATGATTCCTCAATAATGAAACCGTACATACGGATAGCAAACTAACTTCCGAGATAATCATGGATAAAGAAATAATGTCTTCAGATGGCTGTAATTTTTCTTCTAACCCCCTAATTATGCCTCAAATAGTTGATAATGATTTTATTACATTAAAACACCAAAAATATTAATTACTGTAGAATTAACAAATCCTTAAAACAACGCAAGATATTCTACAGTAGTGTACATATTAATTGGGTTAGTCATGAAATAAGACATTTGAAAATTTTATTTTTATTTGAGAAATACAAGGCAATGATATGACAGATAATTGATTTACTAAGAGATATAACTACCCTTTGCTTTTCTGAGCATTGATACACTTGTTGGCATAGCATCGACCAATGAACGTATTTTTGGCAAGTTCTTCGTCGTGGTACCAGGTTCTAATAACAGCAGCAATTAGTTTATCCACAGTTGAACAGTCCTGTTTCGTTATCCTGCGTTTGGTTATTGCCCATAGACTTGGGTTGAGGTCAGGAGTGTTTCCAGGTCTATTTAAAATGCTTTGGTCACTCTCACCACAGAGAATGTCAGCATTTTTCTGGAAGTGTGACATGAAGCAAAATCCTGCTGGAAAATGCCTTCTCCAGCAGGAAAATCTCTATCCACAATGGGAAGCAAATGAGTTGCCAGGATTGCCTTGTATTTGTCATTGTCCATCGTTCCCTCAACAATAACAAGCCATCCAGGACCTTTAGCAGTAAAACTACCACAAACATTTGAGATGGGCATTTTGGCGCGTTGTGGAGAAATTTCTCCAGGAGGGGGGTATCAGCCCCTTTCAGCCCTTTTCAACTGAGGGGCACAGCCCTCTCAGAAAGAGGCAGTAACGTCTTGTTTGCTTCCGCGTCAAGTAATTTGACACAGATGCTTTACCAGCATGTACCAGCATCTAACAGCTACGTGGCGGTAGAACAAACTGGGTCACGTCGGGGGATCTTTCTGGCCGCAGCTGCAGAAAGTTGACCCAGCAACAAAGATAAGTACAGTGCGTCATGTGTTCCTGTACAAATTGTTGGTGTTCTACCAATGTAAATTTACCACACGCATGTTGAATGTGTCCATTCCAAAAAGGTTCGACTTTACCCTGTCTTGCTACCACTGATCTATATCCAGGTACATCAGAGTGCGCCTAATCTGTAAGATTTCTGCATTCACTTGTCATCCATTCCTTATGATTGAATGTTCACCGCAGCCATTGTTTCTTCAGAGCAGTGGTCAATAACTGTTTCTTTACTGGTTTTCTGGCAGATTTGCCAACTTTCATGGAGTCTTCGTCCAACAGTTGGGATCCCTCACATTATTTCTGTTGATAACCTTGTCATCGTGAGGTGTTCTTACGTGTTGTTCAACATCTTCCTCGATGCAGCTCTCCACAGTCACCAGTGTCGTCAGCTCTCTTCAGAATCCGACCAACAGTTGACTTTGCTAGGCTCAAATTTTCTAGGAGGTACAATACTTGAATGCTTCCTTGGTGTAATATCCATCATGAATTTCAGCAGTAATCATGAACTGAAGGGGAGAATTTGGCAAAACAACAATCGCTCACAGAGCACGCTTGTAGGATTAGCCTTACAGAACAACGGCTGTTATAGCACTAACGAGAGTAACACCACAGATGGATGGTTGGCAGAAGTCTGTAGCAAACTCTTCTGAAAAGAACCCCAACTACATTAATTATGCCGGAGATTTTAAGACGTGAGATAATCACCAAATTTACTACTGTCTCAAATTTATTTTCAATCTATTGTAATATTTTAGACGCGAAAACCTGTTCCGGTGACATTCATAATTTCTGTAAACTCGGCTTTAAAAACGACGGAGAAATAAACTTAAATACCAAAATATTTTGAAAAATCCTCTAGAAGAGGCCCTCCCTTCTTAAATCAGTCTTAAAAAATCCATGGACAAAGACTACTTTGTTCAAGACAAAACATTTTCTAATTTAATATTCAGCAGAAAATATTTACAGTACATCGAGAGATAAATGTTTAAATAAAGTGAGAGTTTACATTAGTCGTGACTGTGTACAAGTGTAATGCAGCTTTAATTTTAGGATCCTCATGTAGTCTAAAAGCTTCGAACATAGCAAGCCAGAAAATTTCAGTCACTCATAGTGACTATAAATGTTGAAATACGGAACTTATCTGTAAAACGAGACGATAAATATTAAAACAAATCTTTGTAAACAGAGCAGTATCATCCAAGGTGACGAATTTCAAATCAATACCAACGAAAATTGTCTGGTAACTTTTCTGAAAGATCAACATTGTTCATAACGGGAATAATAAAAAAAAGCTGTTTGAGTATCAGTATATTTACTAACCATTTCTTACATTTTATGCCGTTGAATTAAAAGGCCTAGAGCTTCTATCCAGCATAGATTATTTCAAGTCTAGCCCTGTCGAAGCTATACTAAAAACCCAATATTCCTAAATATCTGTTTAGTACAAGGTGAATAGGGGCAACAAATTAATTGAGATTTGCCTATACATCTTGACTTATTCAAGAAACAATCCAGGTATTTTGGTTGTGAGTCAGAGGCGCTTGTACTGAGCAATGAGAGATCATAGATTGCAAATCCTAAAGCAGTAATAAAAGATCTTACAGAGCTTATAGGTTTTAGTATTTTAATCAACTATGCAAACATGGGCGAGCGGTAGCTCTGACAGGGAGCTCTTTGATCAACTCTATTCATAATATATTGTATTTTGAAATATGAATAAACTGACTTTATATACTTTAGTTTACTGATAAACTTAGTTTGGTTAAGGTGAGTTAGTGAAAGTTCACCCTCTAGTTGAGGGTGTGTGCTCACACTCGAGGTAAGGGTGTGTGTGTTCAATCACGAGGAGAGGGACCATGGTGCTAAACATCGAGGTGCAGGGAGCACAGTGCTCATCTTCAAGGTGAAGGAGCACAGCACTCACCCTTGAGGTGAAGGAGCACAGCACTCACCCTTGAGGTGAAGGAGCGTCGCTCACATTTTTGCATATGGTACGTTAACTTTCAAGAAAATTTAGTACAGTGTTTCTACAAGTCTGTCATGTGTAGGTGTAGGGTATGCTTCTACCTTTATCAACTGCCCATTTTCATAAGATATTTTATTATAATTATTTAACCAGAAGATGAAGCAGCAGCAGCAGAAGAAGCAGCAGCAGCAGAAGAAAAGCTAGAAGCATGCTGTTGTTAAGCAGCAGCAGAACAGCAGCGAAGAAGAAGAAGAGCTGCTGTTGCTTAAGAGAAAAAGAAGCAGAATAGCATGTTGCTGTTGTTAAGCAGAAGAAAAGAAGCAGAAAGCAGCAGGCAGAGAAGAAAAAGAAGCAGAAGAAGCAGCAGCAAGAATGAAGAAAAAGAAAAGAAGCAGCAGCAGCAGAAGAAGAAAAAGAAAAGAAGCAGAGCAGCAGAAGAAGAAAAAGAAAAGAAGCAGCAGAAGAAGAAAAAGAAAAGAAGCAGCAGCAGCAGAAGAAAAAGAAAAGAAGCGCAGCAAGCGAAGAAAAGAAAAGAAGCAGCAGCAGCAGAAGAAAAGAAAAGAAGCAGCAGAAGAAGAAAAAGAAAAGAAGCACAGAGCAGAAGAAGAAAAAGAAAGAAGCAGCAGCAGAAGAAGAAAATAAGAAGCACAGCAGCAGAAGAAGAAAAGAAAAGAAGCAGCAGAAGCAGAAGAAAAAAGAAAAGAAGACACAGCAGAAGCAGAAGAAAAGAAAAGCAGCAGCAGCAGAAGAAAAGAAAGAGCAGCAGAGAAGAAAAAGAAAAGAAGCAGCAGCAGAAGCAGAAGAAGAAAAAGAAAAGAAGCAGCAGCAGCAGAAGAAGAAAAAGAAAAGAAGCAGCAGCAGCAGCAGCAGAAAAAGAAAAAGAAAAAAAAGAAAAAAAAGAAAAAAAAAAAAAAAAAGAAAAAAGAAAAAAGAAAAAAAGAAAAGAAAAAGAAAAAAGAAAAGAAAAAAAAGAAGAAAAAGAAAAGAAAAAAAAGAAAAAGAAAAAGAAAAAGAAGCAGCAGCAGAAGAAAAAGAAGAAAAAGAGAAGAGAACAGCAGAGCAGAAAAGAAAAGAAAAAGAAGCAGCAGGCAGAAGAAAAAAGAAAAGAAGCACAGCAGAAGAAGAAAAGAAAGAAGGTAGCAGAAGAAGAAAAGAAAAGAAGCAGCAGCAGCAGAAGAAGAAAAAGAAAAGAAGCAGCAGCAGCAGAAGAAGAAAAAGAAAAGAAGCAGCAGAAGCAGAAGAAGAAAAAGAAAAGAAGCAGCAGCAGCAGAAGAAAAAGAAAAAGCAGCAGCAGAAGAAGAAAAAGAAAAGAAGCAGCAGCAGCAGAAGAAGAAAATAAAAGAAGCAGAAGAAAAAAAGAACAGCAGCAGCAGAAGAAGAAAAGAAAAGAAGCAGCAGCAGCAGAAGAAGAAAAAGAAAAGAAGCAGCAGCAGCAGAAGAAGAAAATAAAAGAAGCAGCAGCAGCAGAAGAAGAAAAATAAAAGAAGCAGCAGCAGCAGAAGAAGAAAAATAAAAGAAGCAGCAGCAGCAGAAGAAGAAAAAGAAAAGAAGCAGCAGCAGCAGAAGAAGAAAAAGAAAAGAAGCATCAGCAGCAGAAGAAGAAAAAGAAAAGAAGCAGCAGCAGCAGAAGAAGAAAATAAAAGAAGCAGCAGCAGCAGAAGAAGAAAAATAAAAGAAGCAGCAGCAGCAGAAGAAGAAAAATAAAAGAAGCAGCAGCAGTAGAAGAAGAAAAAAAAGAAAAAGAAAAGAAAAAAGAAAAAGAAAAGAAGCAGCAGCAGCAGAAGAAAAAAGAAAAGAAAAAGAAGAAAAGAAAAGAAAAGAAGAAAAGAAGAAAAGAAGAAAAAGAAGAAAAAGAAGAAAAGAAGAAAAGAAAAAGAAAAAAAAAGAAGCAGAAAAAGAAGAAGAAAAGAAGAAGAAAAGAAGAAAAGAAAGAAAAAAAAAAAGAAAAAGAAGAAGAAAAGAAGAAAAGAAGAAAAAAGAAAAAGAAGAAGAAAAAAAAGAAGAAAAGAAAAGAAAAAAAAAAGAAAAAGAAAAAAAGAAAGAAAAGAAGCACAGAGCAGAAGAAAAAAGAAAAAGAAAAAGAAAAGAAAAAGAAGAAAAGAAAAGAAGAAAGAAGAAAAAGAAGAAAAAGAAGAAAAGAAGAAAAGAAGAAAAGAAGAAAAAAGAAGAAGAAGAAAAGAAGAAAAGAAGAAGAAAAGAAGAAGAAAAAGAAAAAAAGAAAAGAAGAAGAAAAAGAAAAAAGAAAAGAAAAGAAGAAAGAAAAGAAGAAAAGAAGAAAAGAAGAAAAAGAAGAAAAGAAGAAAAAGAAGAAAAAGAAGAAAAAGAAGAAAAAGAAGAAAAAGAAGAAGAAAAAGAAGAAAAAAGAAGAAAAAAAAGAAGCAGAAAAAAAGAAGAAGAAGAAAAAGAAGAAGAAAAAGAAGAAGAAAAAGAAGAAGAAAGAAAAAGAAAAAGAAAAAGAAAAAAAAGAAAAAGAAAAGAAGCAGCAGCAGCAGAAGAAAAAGAAGAAAAAGAAAAAGAAAAAGAAGAAAAAGAAGAAAAAGAAAAAGAAGAAAAAGAAGAAAAGAAAAAGAAGAAAAGAAAAAGAAGAAAAGAAAAAGAAGAAAAGAAAAAGAAGAAAAGAAAAAGAAGAAAAGAAAGAAGAAGAAAGAAGAAAAGAAAGAAGAAAGAAAAAGAAGAAAAGAAAAGAAGAAAAGAAAAAGAAGAAAAGAAAAAGAAGAAAAGAAAAAGAAGAAAAGAAAAAGAAGAAAAGAAAAAGAAGAAAAGAAAAAGAAGAAAAGAAAAAGAAGAAAAGAAAAAGAAGAAAAGAAAGAAGAAAAGAAAAGAAGAAGAAAAGAAGAAGAAAGAAGAAGAAAAAGAAGAAGAAAAGAAGAAGAAAAAAGAAGTAAAAAGAAGTTAGCAGTTGTTGCTGTGTTGTTGCTGTTGCTGCTGTGTTGTTGTTGCTAGGCAGCGTTAAAAAGAAGACGCAGCTGTTGCTGTAGCAGTTGCAGAGCAGCAGCAGCAGCAGCATGCAGCAGCAGCAGCAGTTGCAGCAGCAGAGCAGCAGCAGCGAGCAGCTGAGCAGCAGCATGCCAGTGCTGTGCTGCGCTGTTGCTGTGTTGCGGCTGTGCTGCAGCTGCTGCTGCTGCTGCTGCTGCTGTTGCTTGCTGTTAGCTGTTGTTGCTGTTGTTGCTGTTGCTGCTGCTGCTGCTGCTGTTGTTGTTGCTGCGTTGTTGTTGCTGTTGTTGCTGCTGGTTGCTGCTGTTGTTGTTGTTGCGCTGTTGCTGTTGTTGCTGTTGTCTGCTGCTGTGTTGCTGTTGCTGTTGTTGTTGCTGCTGTTGCTGCTGCTGCTGCTGCTGCTGCTGCTGTGCGCTGCTGCTGCTGCTGCTGTTGCGTTGCTGCTGCTGCTGCTGCTGCTGTGTGCAGCTGCGGCTGTTGCTGCTGCTGCTGCGCTGCTGTTGCTGCGCTCGCTGCTGTGCTGTGCTGCTGCGAGCAGTGTGCTGTGCTTGCTGCTGCTAGCTGCTGCTGTTGCTGTGCTGCTGTGCCGTGCTGCTGCTGCTGCTGCTGCTGTTGCTGCTGCTGCTGCTGTTGCTGTTGCTGCTGTGTTGTTGCTGCTGCTGCTGCTGCTGTTGCTGCTGTCTGCTGTTGCTGTTGCTGCTGCTGTTGCTGCTGGCTGCTGCTGTTGTGCTGCTGCTGCTGCTGCTGCTGCTGCTGCTGCTGCTTGCTGCTGCTGCTTGTGCTGTTGCTGCGTGCTGCTGCTGCTGCTGTTGCAGCAGCGCTGCATGCTGCTGCTGCTGGCTGCGCTGCTGCTGTTGTTAGCTGCTGTGCTGCTGCTGCTGCTGGCTGCTTGCTGCTGCTGCTGCTGTTCCCATGCTGCTGCTGCTGTGCTGTTGCTCGCTGCTGCTGCTGCTGCTGTACGCTGCTGCTGCTGTTGCTGCGCTGCTGCTGTGCACTGCTGCGTTGCTGCTGCTGCTGTTGTGTTGCACGGGCTAAGCAGCTGCTGCTGCGTAAGCTTGCTAGCAGCACCAATAATAGAAATAATAGTACAGCCACAAAGATCTAAAACGTAAGGGGTCATTCAAGAATATTCAGAATCAGGAAGAAATGGGTTTGCTTATTCATACAAGTAATTTTAGAGATTGAAGGAAAATGGCACACAACCCTTTTCTGTATTTAATGGTGGAAGGGAAACTGGTGCCAGAGAAACGGATTAAAGATTACTAAACGAGGGTCTGAGTTAGGTAGTCGGAGACTTGATTGCATTTTTCCCTTGAAGTCTCTTTGTAAATTGATTGCCATACTCAATCCAGGTAAATACTTTTTGTTCTTCCTTTTTCATCTTCTGGATTAGATAATTGCATCATCTGACTTTACCTTGGCCTTGCAATATTTAAGTTATTTTTCATTCTACATGACTGCGGTCACTAATAGGCTGACTTGTCAGAGACCAGGCGGCGATTAGTAAACAGACAACATATCTCCATTACTACTTGCGTTGAATGACCTATACGTGTTAAAGGGGTAGACCGGTAAGCCAGCGGAAGTCCTCGGTCAGATGACCAAAAGCTCCAGCTGTGAGTCAGGAAATATTTGTTATGTTTCCTGACAAAACTGGCCTAACCTAACCTACAGATGTTGAACAGTTGTCATTGCTTCCCACACCTGCCTTCTCCCACCAGTGAAATCTTACTGTAGCTTCATACATACTCATTCCTCTTGATCAAAAACATTATCTTATACATTTAAAACTATATAAAAGCAAAAAAAAAATTTTTCTTTGTATAATAAACGTACTGAGTAGTGGAGTTTTGTTAACGTAGTGACATCTTTATATATTAGTGAGTCCTTGTGTTCTTGCTTAACATTTTGTGTAATATCGTGTTCTGTAATAGCGTATTATTGTGTAATTATATGCTCTTCTGCAATGGAATTTTCTTCTATAACAGCATTTCCTTTAAAAAATGATAATGGCCACTTCGAATAAAAACTATCAGCAAGACCATTTAGGAACACAAGGAGAAGCAAAACTGTTTAGGAAAAGGAAAAAAATCAAGTTACTCCACAAAAACACGGGAGCTCATAAGTCTCTAAAGACTACTAAAACACATTCTTGTTTCAACTGTCATGTTATTTCCCTGTGAACACACACAAAGTTCAAATGTAATATGGGCCTCGTGATGGCTTCTCACTGGTACAGATCTCCCACATGTTTGTACCTGAGGCTGATTTCCTTCAAGTTATATCTCATGTGAACCTGTAAAATGTACGCTGCTCGACGACTTTTTATAACAATACAAGAGTTTCGTAGTCGTTGTTCTTGTGTAACTTTTATTAGTATTATATAATTGCATACACGAGTTTATGTAGTTGTAGAGATATAAGTACTGCAAAATTAGATTTCTTTATATTACGTAGAAAAGAGAGAAGAATAATTTTAGTTGACTTTGGTTTTACCAATTTTCACTTGACTGATTTATTTAGCGAATAAATATGAGTTGTATAATTTTATACAAATATTTGCTTATAACAGACCGTTCATTACAAGTAGAGGCAAGCAAGTCTTACAATCATCTAGTAGAGGCAAGCAAGTCTTACAATCATCTAGTAGAGGCAAGCAAGTCTTACAATCATCTAGTAGAGACAAGCAAGTCTTACAATCATCTAGTAGAGGCAAGCAAGTCTTACAATCATCTTGTAAGGTAGTTAACCCGTGGACTATGCTAACCTAATCTACTAAGTTTGAAGAGAGATGTTAACTGGCATTAATACAGCAAATTTTGTCTACCGTTGAGAGTCGAAGACAAACTAGTGAAGACCAACGGAAGGACTTTCACAGGATAAAGGAAGGAGTTGCCTGGGATAATGGAGGAACTCTGTTCTTACCCGTCTGAGCCGAGGCGACACTATCTCTGGAAAAGACAGACCGTGGTTGTCTTTTGACGTTCTCTATATAAAAAAAAAAATTGACTCACAGTTCTAGTCATTTACGTTATGAGTCTGGCGGCTTTGTGTACATCTAAGAAAGAAAGTCATTAGTTTATTGTTAAACTTCAACCCACAGTCAATATATATTTCATGTGCTCTTGATATTTATGTATTAGCTTAAATGATCTTACTGTCAATTTATATTTTCTTATGTATTTGTGAAAATTATGTATTTCAAAAAATATTTAAAATGTATTAAGCTGATTTTACCTACTATTTTGCCGCCTGAACTGTTGGGTTATTACTCTGAGTTTTTATGCACTCAGAGTTCTTCCTATGAACCGTAGCTCGAAAAGGACAAGATTACAAACGTTACAATGTACGTCAAACTCCTTTGGTGATAATATCTAAGATAATATCATATATTATTGTCTCATCATTTAGCAAGTTATCTACCCAAAACAGTATGTGGATAAAATCTTGAAACGTTAAATTATCGTATCACTTTTCTGTAAACATTGGTAATTTACAATCTCGTCTATTCATGTCATTCATCTAGCCTGTGCGAATTATGGATACAGTCTCAAGGTTTCAGATATATTTTAATTACAACGAAGTCTAACATTTCCTGTAGGGTTTATTTTGACTTTCCATAATAGTTGGACAATTTTAAGAAATAATGAAGTGTGTGGCTCTGCCTCTTCTGCAAAGAATTTGCTTTTCATGCAATTGATATCTCCATACAAAATGAAATGCCGTAGACATCTAGCAGCGGCATCATTTTGTAGTGTACTAATCTTGTTACTTTCGCCATAAACATTATTTACTTGGCACTCGGCATTATAGTGGACAGTTTATTTTCTGGTTTCTGTTTGCACTCTTTAACCATCTTCAAACTGGTCATTTTTCTTTAAAAAAATTTGGTCCTGGGACCTTGGTCACACCCATCACCGAAACGTTTTCATTAAAATAACCCAGTGTTTACACATTGTTTTACCATCAACCTACCGATATTATGTGCAATTCTTATCACTTTTACCTTTATTAACTGTCATCAAAACTGATCTTGTTTACAGTGTTCATTTAATGGAGGATGTGTGAGTACCTACAAGTTGTAGTTAATAAAGACAATTATCAACAGTTTGAAACTTCATGTATGCGACTCTTGGCTTGAGCAACAGGCTTTTTCAGATAGAATCTGTAAATAGTTTGAAAGGCACAGGTGGAAGGTCGTCTACATAGTTTTCAGGTGCTGCGGGTATCTAAGTCAACAAACTTTATTGTATTCTGTTCATATTGTTCTCTCCTTCAAAGGCTAGACAAACAATTAACTTCACAAAAAATGCTCTCATCTCTCACCTAATACGATTTTTTTTATTATCAACACATCGGCCGTTTAACACCGAGGTAGGGTGACCCGAAGAAGAAGAAACACACTCATCATTCACTCCATCACTATCTTGCCAGAGGCATGCCTACACTACAGTTAAAAAAACTGCAAAACATCTCAACCTTTCCTTCAGAGTGCAGATATTGTACTTCCCACCTCCAGGATTCAAGTCCGACTAAATGGTTTCCCTGAATCCTCACATAAATGTTACGTTGCTCACACTCGAACAGCACGTCAAATCATAAAAACCATTTGCCTCCACTCTTTCTTATCTAACATATTCATGCACGCTTGTTGGTAGTCTAAGCTCCTCACACACAAAACGTCTTTTACCCCCTCCCTTCTACCTTCCCTAGGACGACCCCTACCCCGCCTTCCTTCCACTACAGATTTATACACCTTCCAAGTCATTCTATTTCGTACTATCCTTTCTAAATATCCGAACCACCTCAACCCCACCCCCCTCCTCAGCCCTCTGGACAAAACGTTTAGATACCCCATACCTCCTAATCTTCAAGCATGAATTCTCTGCATTATATTCACACTGCACATTGCCCTCAGACACATCTCCAATGCTTCCAGCCTTCTCCTTGTTGCAACATTCACCACTCATGCTTCACACCAAAATAAGAGTGCTCGTACCACTATACTGTCATACATTTCCCTCTATGCTTCCGTGGATAACGTTGTCTCCAAAGACTCCTCAGTGCACCACTCACCTTTTTTCCACCTCATCAATTCTATGATTCACATCGTCTTTCATAGACCCATCTGCTGACAAGTCCACTCCCAAATATCTGAATACAGACACTTCCTCCATACTTCCTCCCTCCAGTTTCGTATCCAATCTTTCATAACCTATTTTTTTTCCTCATCACCTTGTTCTTTCCTATGCTCACTGTTAATTTCCATCTTTTACATACCCTTCTGAACTCGACCACCAACCTCTGTAACTTCTCTGAAGAATCTCCCCAAAGCACCGTGTCATCAGCAAAAAGCAAACTGTCACAGCTCCCACTTTGTGTTAGATTATTTATCTCTTAATCCCACAGCACTTGCCAACACCCGAGCATTCACTTCTCTCACAATCCCATCTATAAATATATTGAACCATGGGGACATCACCTGCTTTAAACATTTCTGTCTTGATCCCATCAATGCAAGCTGCTTTACCCCTTCTATTCTACCCATTGTCTCAAGCACCTCCCCCACAATAACATCTGGCTCTTCCTCTTTCCTACATGATGTTATACCTCCCAGGTCAATGCACGAAATCACAGTTTCCCTATCTTCATCAACATTTCACAGTTCCTCAAAACTTTTCCCTCCAACTTCCCGATACCTCCAACTCTTCATCTAATAACTCTCCTTTTCTGGTTTTAACTGTCAAACCCATTCGTTCCCTAGGTTTTCTCAACTTATTAATTTTACACCAAAACTTTTTCTTATTCTTAGCAAAATTTGTTGATAGCCCCTCACCCACTCTCTCATTTGCTCTCCTTTTAAATATCAAACTATATCTTTTGTTTGTTTTATATTAGATTTCCGGGAAGCGGTGCCTTGAAGTGGTTGCCAGAATTCATTTTTTCATTCCTCCAACTTCTCGCTTGTATTTCACACCCGGCTGGAAAGGCCTCATCAGGTCGGCTTTAAATTTTTAACGCTGATGTAAGGCAACATTCTTGCAACATGTACAGGTGTTGCATGACCAAAGTTGTTGAAAACATTCCAAACATCCTGGAATGTCTCAGCTAACTTCAACAACCGTCTTCGGTGTTGCTTCAGATATTTAAAAGTGGTACCTCATTATTCGACGAGGCTGGTGAGGAGAAATTCAAGTGTGTAGGTGCATATTTTCCCATTTTATGTGCACGACAATGCGAAATTCTTTATTTCCGTTAAATCATGGAAACTAAATTTTAGTTTACCTCTTCTGAACGCCTTTAGTATTTAATATCTATCGAATTTTATGGCCAGGATAGTAACCATTAAGGATGCCTCTTCCGATCGACCCAAAAACATTCTAAAAGTAGTTTATTAAGTCTAGGTGCCCATTCACTTCTCTTACAACACCATCTATAAATATACTGAACAACCATGGTGGCATCACATATCCCTGTCTAAGGCCTACTTTTAATTGGAAATAATTTTCCTCTTCCCTACATACTCCATCCTGAGCCTCACTATTCTCCTAAAAACTCTTTATTAACTCCTTTCAGTAACCTACCACCTGTTACATACATTTGCAACATCTGCCAAATTGCTCCCCAATCCGTTCTATCATATACCTTTCTCAAATATATAAATGCAACGAAACCCTCTTTACCCTTTTCTGAATAAGAGTAAGAAGGAGTGTACTATACACTCCTTCTTACTCTTAATTCTTTCAATAAGAACTTTACCATATGCATTACCAGGTATACTCAACAGGCTTATTTCAATATAGTTCTTACACTCTCCTTTGTTCACTTTGCCTTTATACAAAGAAACTATGCATGCTCTCTATTAATCCCTAGGTACCTTTCCCTCTTTCATTCATTGATTTAAAAGAAACAATAACTACTCCAAAACTATATCCCCACCTGATTTTAACATTTCTGTTTTCGTCTCATCAACCCCAGCTGCTTTACTCTCTCATTCTATCCACAGCCTCACGCACCTCTCCCACACTCACATCTGGCTCTGTCTCACTCCTAAAAATGTTACCTTCTTGGTCAATACACGCAATCACAGCTTCCCTATCTTCATTAACATTTAAGAGTTCCTCGAAATAATCCCTCCATCTTCCTGATGCCTCCAACTCCTCCCCATCTAGTAACTATCTTCTTCTATTTTGAACTGTCAAATCATATCCCCACACTAACATCTGGCTCTTCCCAACCAAGTGACGTTCTAGAACACTCAGGCACAGATGCCACAAGAAGCTAGGTAGTATGGTTACAAGCCACGTTTCTTGCTAGCCCCGGGCACACCAGTGGACCTCAGGCATGGTTTCCAGCTTTGTCTCTCCCCACACTTGGTTTCGAATCCTGCTGACTGCGATCTTTCACTGTATATACCTCCGCTAGTTTCTGCATGGTGCATTGATTCTGCATATTTATGTGTTTGCATATGCATGTATACACACACACACACGTATATATATATGTCGTGCCGAATAGGTAAAATTGATCAATTTGGAAGAACTCGTTTAAAATTAAGTCCTTTCTAAAATTTTCTCTTATACGTTTAAAGAAATATTAATGTAAAAAATACTAATTTTGTACCAAAAGAACCTTAGAAAACTTACCTAACCTCCTTATAACAAGCGCAATTTAATTTAGCCTAATCCAGCTAAATATATTTTAGATAAGTTTAAAATAATTTAATAATAAATAAACACAATGAAATATTTTTTTCGTTAGGTTCAGAATGATTTTTGTGAAATTATTGCATACACAATTTTTTCTTGCAAGTTTTACCTATTCGGCATGAATATATATATATATATATATATATATATATATATATATATATATATATATATATATATATATATATATTATATATATGCATGCTTAAATATACACATGCATGCATACAAATATGTACATTCATTCATACGTGTACATGCTTTTGCGAATGTGTGTTTGCATATGCATGTATATGCATACAAATATGCAGAATCATATCTATGTACAGATATGAGAAAAGAATAAACTTCAGTTTTATCCTCACCCTGCACTATTCCTTCTGCAAACACTGAATAGAGGCGGCTGGCCTTATGAAATACGGGGATATCTTTCTTCGATAGCGGAGCCACCAAATACATTTAGTTTTTAATAGACTTTTAATCCTTAATCAACTTCACGGGTTTCCATCCACATTTTCGATCCAATTTATTTTACCATTCGAAGTATTTTTAGAAATTTTGCCATATTGAGAGAGAGAGAGAGAGTAGGAAAGAGAGGAGGAGAGGAAGAGACTAGGAAAGAGAGAGGGGAAATGAGGGAAAAAGAGAGATCGGGATGTTAGGGAAGATAGGGACAGTCATTAGAAGAAAGATTTACAGAGGCAAGGACAAAAAACTCACCCAGGAAGTTTTGGAAGGCTGACTGGACGGTAGAGTTAGTGTGTTCGTTGAGCAAGTCTCTGAGGTACTTGTCTGGCTTGTTACGGTCGTACTGACTCAGCGTCACTCCCACCACGAAGTACTCGCCTGTGGGAGCATAAAACGTGATTAACTTGTCCATTGTGTAATCCTGTGCTCTGAAGATGATTGCGCACTAGAGTGTGCTGGTGCATGTTAGTGTGTAAGGAGGTGCTAGAGTGTAACGGAGTGCACTACGTGCACAAGAATGCAGTCTGGTGTGCTAGTCTGTGTTAGAGAATGAAAAGAAACAATAAAGTGATTGAAACAATGCACAACCCACATATAGTAGACTGAAACTTGTAACGACCTTTCAGTCTGACTAGTTATTGGTCCAGATCAGACCGAAACGTCTTCACAAGTTTCAGTCTCCCACGTGCGAGTTACCTGTGCTTGATGAATCTGTTCATTGATTTATCCAAACAAATAAAATACTAAACTGATTCATGTAAATGCAAGTGTGTAGAAGCAGCCATAATAGCAAGTACCTTTATTACACTACAGAAATGAGGCAGGTACAGTGTATCTATAGAAAATATATTTTAAATTTTTGAAAATATTTTATTATATTTTGAAAATATAGATAATGTACGTGCACTGTTGTAAGAATATTCATTGCTTAATCTAATGCTGCTTAGATTTATATGTTGTTGTCAAGAACTTATCAGTAAATCAGGAAACCGATATGTATCTAAAACAGCATTACCATTCATTGTTTGTAGATGAATGGCTTCAGAGAACCGACAAGTTTAGCACTTGTTACGTCTCTGACCATTCATCTGACTATCCGCTACACCGCAACAGCTTGGGATTGATACAAACAATTCTTCAAACAGATGTCCAACCTTGACGAAGACCTTCTTCGACTAGTGGATGGTACCACTATGACCCCGCCTCCTCCTGCTTCACCTCACCTGATTACAGCATATAAGCCACCCTACGGCCTTGTGCTACACTTCTAACAAGATTGATGGACTGAACACATCGACTCCAGGCCGAGGGACTGATAACCTCAAACTCCTCCTCTCCTTACACCTTCTACTTTGTATTGACTGATGAAGCCACTGTGTGGCGAAACGTTTCTCAATAAAGATACCCAAGTGTTGCATATGTGTCTAATTTATAACCAGTCGAATTCTATTGGTTGACTAAGTCAGTGGCGTCAACCTAAATGAAGAATAACAAAATAAAATAGTCTTTGATAGAGAATGTAAAAGACCTATATAATTATTTCTTATTTTATATGTAACGTAAACAAAATTATAAGTTTAGCACATGTGTTTAAATACAGATCCTCTCCGACTTCCCACCTTTGCGACTGACGTCCATCCGCACATACGACCGAAAAAATACACTATAAAGTAGAAAAATAAAAAAATATATGTATGCAAATACAGAAATTACCCATGATCGTACGTCCATCAGCGCCAGCAGAGGAGATATGACCAAAATTTATTTTTTCAGTGCATTTTATTTTTTATGAATCGTTTGCTTTACCACAATAAACCAAATGCAATGTAACCTTTACGCTTTTCATTATCACAGAATACTTTAAAATGATAGAATACGCAGAAACGAAAGAATGGTATTTTTAAAGTGATAAAATAGAAAATAAATTATAATATAATATATATACATACCGTACTGTGTTAAAACCACAAAGAGACTAAGAAGGTAAAAGATAATGTTGAAATAATGAGTAACAAAGAAAATTGATAAGCCTAGCCTAGGTAACATTCCATACAGTATTTTTATTTGTGAAGCCTATGAGTAATGAAACTTAAGGTAATAAAGCAAGTTTTTAAAAAAACGAGATAATCATTACAGAAATTTATTAGGTTAAAAAAAATGCTGTACAGGTATACGACTTCTATATGACATGCTGACATAATTCCGACATCCGTCCATTTCGAGATCCGACCGATTGGTCGGAACGGAACTTGGACGTAAATCGGGGAGCATCTGTATTACTTGATTTTAAATATGTTACAAAAAATATCTGTTAAAAGATATTTAGTCACGACAGCAACTAAACCATATATGGAGGCACGCGCTTGCGTGTGTGTGCATCTGTACTCACCTAGTTGTGGTTGTAGGGGTCGATTCATAGCTCCTGGCCCCGCCTTTTGCTGGTTGCTACTAGGTCCACTCTCTTCCCCATGAGCCTTATCAAACCTTTTCCTGAAGCTTTGTATATCCTGCCTCCGCTACATCACTCTCTACATTGTTCCACTTCCAGACAACTCTGTGACTTTACTGAGTTTTCAACTTCCAGTTGTGACCTTGTCGCTGTGTCCTATCACTGAAACATTCTATCCCTATCCACCTTGTTAAATCCTCTCAGTATTTTATAAGTCGTTATCATGTCCCCCTATCTCTTCTGTCATATAGTGTCATGTTGATTTCCCTTAACCTCTCCTCGTTGGGAATACCCCTTAGCTCCAATACTAGTCTTGCTGCAAACCCTTGTACTTTCTCTATTTTCTTGACGTGTTTGACTAGGTTTGGGTTCCAGCTGGTGCTGCATACTCCAATATGTCCCTGACGTATACGGTGTACAGTGTCTTGAATGACTCCTTACTTAGATGTCGAAAAGCAGGAAATGTGCTCGGCATGATGCTCACCCCAAGAACCTTTTCCTTGAGTAAATTTTGCAGCCTTTGACTTCCTAGGATGTACTCCGACTGCGGTCATCTTTGTCCTTCCCTGAACTTCACTACTCTGCTCTTGCTGTGTTTAAACTCCAGGAGCCATTTGTCAGATCAGGCTTGCAGCTTATCCAGATCTTTTTGTAGACTTAATGATCCTCGTCTGCAAACAGGGACATCTCTGAATCCGTCCCGTTTGTCACGTCATTCACATATATTAGAAACAGCACCGGACCTAGGACTCACCCTTGTGGAACCCCACTCGACGCATGCACCTACACTGACACTTCATTACGTACCAAAACACGTTTCCTTCCTCTCAAGTATTCCACGATCCCTTGCAGTACTCTCCCTGCTATTTCTGCCTGCTGTTCTAGCTTTTCAACCAGTCTCTTATTACAGTCCAAGAAGATACAGGATACCCATCCATCTCTCCTGTATTGCTTCCCTTACCTTATCGTAGAACTCAAGTAGGTTTAAGACGTAGGTTTTCCATTCCATGAAGTCATGTTGTTGTTATGAGTGAGTCCATTCCTTTCTAGGTGCTCCATCACTCTTCTCCTGATATTATTATTATTATAATCAAATAGAAGCGCTAAACCACAGAGGTTATACAGCGCTGCAGGTTATTGTAGGATGCAGGGAGAGTGGGTTGTAAGAGGGAGATGGACAATTAGTAGGGTATGGAGTGCAAGATGACGGTGGATAGTGCAGGGGTGGAGGGTAGCAAGAGATCGAGGTAGAAGGGACTGAGGGAGGTGCTAGAGGTATAATCTTCAGAGTTTGTGTAGTAAGTCAGTTTCTGTCAAAACGTCAATGAGAGAGTCAGGATTAAAGGAGGGTCCATCTGCAAGAAGGGAAGGTAAAGAAAGGGCCGCAGAGCGAAGACGTCGTTGGAGGTAAATTCTGCGTGCTCGTTGATAGAGTGGGCAGTCCAACAGGATATGTCGAACAGACACTGGAACCTGACAATGCTCACAGAGAGAAGCAGGGAGCCTCTCCATGAGATACCCGTGAGTAAGACGAGTGTGGCCGATGCGAAGACGGGAAAGTGTAGTCTCCCAACCTCGACATTGGTGACAAGAAGGCCAGAAACCTATAACCGGTTTAATAGAATGAAGTTTGTTATTCAGCAGGTCAGACCAGCGTTGTTGCCAACGGGTGCGAAGGTGGGTAGCAATGACAACAAAATAGTCCGTGAAAGGAACACCTCTATATGAAACTGGAAGGTCATGTACTGCTGACCGCGCAGCAGTGTCTGCCTGTTCATTGCCCTGTACGTCAACATGACCAGGGACCCAACAAAAGACAATATCTTTATGCTTGCTAAAGATACGGCGTAACCAAAGGTGGATACGAAGAACTAGGGGGTGAGGTGTATCAATTTTACGGATAGCCTGTAAAGCACTAAGGGAGTCTGAAACAACCACAAATGGTGATACAGGCATAGATGCAATACGGATAAGTGCCACAAGAATGGCATACAATTCAGCCGTAAATATGCTAGCCGAGAGTAATAGATGCCCTCGTACGACGCTGTCCGGAAACACTGCTGCGAATCCGACGCCGTCAGATGACTTTGAACCATCGGTGTATACTGCGATGGCATGGGAATGAGAACGGAAATGGTCTAGAAAGAAAGAGCGAGAAGCCGCCGTAGGCAGTTGGGCTTTCGCGCAAGGTAGAGGAATAGAACAGACACGGACAGTTGGAACTTCCCAAGGGGGTAGAGGAAAGGGTGAAGCCACTTGAACATATAAAAGCGGAAGCTGAAGGGAAGACAAGAGTGAATGCAGACGAAGAGAAAAGGGACAAAGTAAACAGGGGCGACGAACAAATAACGAGCGTCTACTAACATCTGTGACAATCCTATACATGGAAGGATTGCGGAGGTCATGAGAGCGAACATAATAGCGAATGCAATGTGCATCGCGACGATCGGACAAGGATGGAATGTTCGCTTCTACATAGAGGCTCTCAACCGGGGAAGAACGAAAAGCACCAAGGCATAAGCGTAATCCCTGGTGATGGATGGGATTAAGGCTGGAAAGAGTGGCAGGAGAGGCTGCCGAATATATCTGGTCACCATAATCGAGTTTCGATATAATTAGGGCCGAATGTAGACGAAGGAGAGTTCTACGATCAGCTCCCATGAAAGATGTGCGAGGGTTTTAAGGAGGTTCAGCCGGCTATGACAAGTCGCCTTCAGAGAGGTAATGTGAGGTTTCCAGGACAATCTGCGGTCAAACAGGAGGCCGAGAAACCTGACTGTATCACGTTCTGGGATACGTGAGCCGTATAGGTACAATGGATGATCAGAGACCACTGAACATCTAGTGAACGTAATTTGATGAGTTTTGCCACTAGAAAATTTAAACCCCTGAGTGGTGGCCCAATCAGAAACCCGGTTGATGGCATGCTGGAGGAAACTGCAATGAGGTGACAGTCAACACCTGCACAAGCTATAGCAAAGTCATCCACATAGAGCGATGACCAAATATTGGATGGGAGAACAGATGCCAGATTATTTATAGCAAGCAGAAAAGTGTTGTGCTCAGAACACATCCCTGGGGACACCTTCAGCTTGGACAAATTCCGGGGAGAGTTCATTACTAACCCGGACCCGGAAATGTCTGTCAGTTAAGAAAGCCTTAAGAAAGAATGGTAGGTTGCCTCGGAGGCCTAAGGAGTGGGCCTGGGCCAAGATATTATATCTCCAAGTTGTATCATAAGCCTTCTCAAGGTCGAAAAAGATAGCGATAACCGAATGGTTATTCGCAAAGGCATTACGAATATACGTATCCAAGCGCAGCAAGGGGTCAATGGCAGAACGGCCCTTACGGAAGCCATACTGACTAGGGGAGAGACTACTGTGAGTCTCTAAATACCACATCAAACGTCTATTAACTAGACGTTCCATCACCTTGCAAACTGCACTGGTAAGAGCGATGGGACGGTAGTGAGAGGGATCACGTCCCGTAGCACCTGGTTTTCGAAAAGGGAGAACAATATCAGACTTCCACAGCTGGGGAATAACTCCTTGCGACCATATAAGATTAAAGAGTCGTAAGAGGACAGTAAGAGCAGACTGATGTAAATGCTGTAGCATACGAATATGTATGCCGTCTGGCCCAGCTGCCGATGATCGGCAAGCAGAGAGTGTTGCCTCCAGTTCTTGAAGGGTAAAAGGCACATTATAGGATTCTTCTCTAAGAGAAGAAAAATCTAAGGGCTTTAACTCGCTGGCAGACTTAGAAGAAAGGAATGAGGGGCATAGATGTAGCCCCTGAGAAATGCGGACGAGATGATTACCAATTTCAGTGGCAACGGCAAGAGGGTGTGTATATCGACACCAGCAACCTGAAGAACAGGAGCCGGGTCGGGGAGAATTTACCACTCAATTCCGCACTTTCTTCCAGACTGCACTCATCGAGGAAGCCGAAGTGACAGTAGAAACGTAATCTCGCCAGCAAGTGCGCTTAGCATCACGTATGACACGGCGAGCAATAGCTCTCTTCTGCTTGAAATCAAGGAGTCTCTCTGTGGTTCTGTTATACCGATACCTGCCCATGCAGCGTGTTTCAAACGCACTGCCCGAACACAAGTAGGAGACCACCAAGGCACGCACTTCTGAGGATGCTTGCCGAGGTTTGGGGAATAGAATGTGAAGCCGCTGTGAAGATGGAGGACGAAAAGAGATGTAAAACCTCATCAATGGAGGACGAGGTAGGAACCTCATGAAAGGCAGTAAGATGTGCGTAAAGGTCCCATTTCGCCCGGTCAAATTGCCAGCGTGGGCAATGAGGAGGTGGAGAAAACAGAGGGGACTTTAGGATAATTGGGAAATGATCGCTGTCATGTAAGTCCGGGAGGACAGACCAGGTGAAGTCAAGGACAGTTGATGAAGAGCAGATGGAAAGATCGATGCAGGAGAAAGAATGAGTTCGGAGATCAAATGGGTAGGAGTACCCGTATTTAAAACATGGAGGGAAAAGAGAAGCAAGAAATGCCTCCAACTGAATGCCACGGAGTCACAGTGCGACCCTCCCCAGAGAAAGTGGTGCGCGTTAAAATCGCCAAGTAATAGAAGGGGTGGCGGTAAGGAAGAAACCAGAAAATCAACATCTGGGATAGACAATGCCCGCGAAGGGAGAGATATAAAGAACAGTGTGTATACCACTTATTCAAGTGGATACGGGCTGCAGTGTAATGTAAGGAAGAAGGGACATAGAGCTGATGGTATGGAACACCAGTGCATATAAGGAGAGCACTTTCGTTAAAAGTTCCATCGGAAAAAGGATCCGATGAATATAACAAATTATAGCCTGAAAAGGGCCTGATAACAGTGGATTGTAATTTGGGTTCTTGCAAACAGACCCCAATAGGGAAAACTGGGAGAGCAACACCTGAAGCTCACCCGTTACCCCTGAGGCCTCGGATATTCCACTGCAAATAAGCCATGATTTATGGAGAAAAAGATAGAAGTGGAAGTGAGAGGAAGCTATGGACTAGGGTTAGAAAAGTCCACGTGTGGAGGCAGCGGAAGACCTGTAATCAGAGAGGGAGGAGGACGTTGTGAAGGAAGGGGGGGTTGAGACGAAGAAGAGAGATGAGGAACCTCAGATGGAGTAGTGTCCATCATCGGCCCAGTCTCTGAAATATATTCTGCAATAGCTTCCAGTGTTTCGGAAGTCAAAGATGCAGAATGGGAGACTACATTAGAAATGGAAGAAACTATCGGGGAGTCTATAGACTGTACTAAAGTAGAGGACGAGGAGGTAGAAGAGGAAACTGTCGTAGGGACTTGGGAGGGGACAGGGGATGAAGGTAGTGTATGAGGAGGAGGATGAACCTCCACACACGTTACAGAACTAGTCGGAGGCGAAGAACCTGGCAATAGGGATTTTTTGCCGGGCTTATAAGAGGGGGGGCGCTGAGGTTTAGGTGTAGGACGAGGACGTGTAGACTCAGAACTGTGCGAGTGAATAGAGGAAGGAGTGTGGATAGTATGGGAAGCCGAGGTAGGGACCTCGGAGCCAAGAACATCAAAAGGATTCGAGACAGGGGTGATTGAGGATGAGGCGACCACAGAGGAAGCCGTGGAAGTTGGGACCCCAGAAGCAGGGCGACGTTTAGCAATGCGAGAATAGGAAATATGGGGAAGTTTCCCTTGAAGGCGAAAATGAGAGACAGCCATAGCGTATGAGAAGCCTTCCGCCTCTTTGAGACAACGGATTTCCCGCTCATTCAGGTAAACCTGACAACGGCGAGAATATGAAGGATGTGCCTCATGACAGTACAAGAAGAACTGGCATGGTCGTCAGCACCACAGACTGGGCATTCGGCCATGGACCTGATATATTTTGCTGGATGACCAAAACGCCAGCAGTTTCTACACTGCTGCGGTGTAGGGATCACTTTTCGAACTTGTAAACGTTGACCTGCAATGTAGACCGAAGGTGGCAGTTCTCGGCAGTCAAACGTTAAACGAGCTATATTGCTTATTGGCTGGGAGGACAAAAGTGTCAACTTTAAGGATAGGGAGTTCCTGGAGCTCAAGCTGCTCGAAAATGTCATCACCACATGTCTGGAAATTCCGTTGGACAATGGTGTGGGACAAAATGACAGAACCACAACAAGAATTGAGGGAATGGTGCTTGTCAATAGTAACAGGAGTAGTATCAATAGTTGTAAGAAGAGAAAGATCGCGAGCTTGGCCAGCATTCTGGACCGTGATGATGCGAGTGCCGCTCTTGAGAGTGTGAAATGAGATGTTTTGACCAACATGGCGTAGCAGAGCCTTACCAATACTATGGTCTGAAAGATAGGTATTAGGAGAAGTCGCTCGAAGAGTAAAAAACTTTGTCCATTGAGTAGTTTGAAACAGAGAGTTTAAGGGGAGTGTGTGATGAGCTTGTCGTTTCTGAGATGAACGAGAAGAAAGTGTCGAATCGTCATGTGGGGGTCTTGGTCGTTTGGGTGTGGGACCAGGGTGGTCCGATGGAGACGGGCGAGCGATTCGAAAATTGCCGCACCGTCGAGGGAGAAGCGGAATCAAGGTCAGAGAAGAGCGAAGGTCAGATGTATCGAAAGGGCCAGTCGGTCCCTGGTACCTGAAGCAGGTGACGAACCGGCACCAGCAACAGGTACAGGGGCATGAGAGGTGTCCAAAGAGTTGTCCGTTAACGAGGCAGGGTCAGTACTGGGTGTGGTATCAGGAAGGGGCCCGGGGGTAGTGGGTTCATGGATTGGGTCAGCCATGTTAGTTACTTTTCTTTTTATTTTAAGAAAAAAAGAAAGAAAATAAAAATAAAAAAAGAATAAAAAAGGGGGAACGTGGAGGAATAGGTCCTAGTAGGAATGAAAGGGGCGCAAATCCCCTCCGTGCCCAAGAGGACCTCAACACCGCAAGTAGTGCAGATGCTGCATGGAACCCGTGCCATACCCTACCATTCACGCCAGTAAACCAGCAATCCGGATAGCAACTCACATCCACCGAGCCATCTCGGCGGACAAAAGAGAGGGCGGCCGGATATCTGCCACAAAGCATACCGCCTTCGGCCACCACCCTGGAATCCGAAAGGTGGCCTCCAGAGATACACCCGTCGCCCGAAAGATACCCAAAGCCACCCCCGGGTGACCGGAGAGGATCGGGACATCCCCAGGGATCCAGATTCCACGGCAAACTACACCACCGCCAAGGACGTCAACGGAATGGGATGGACTACGATACCCTTCCCCTACCTAGGAACTAGAATGCCTGAGGAGAGAAGCTCCCAGGGCAAAACTGGGAAGGAAATAAGGGAGGGATGAGGAGGATGAGGAGGAGGAGGAGGAAAGGGAAAAGGGAGGATGGGGAAGATGGGAAAAGGGAGGGGGGATTGGGGGATAATTAGGTTCGGTCTGAGGAAAAAGACCAAGAGGTCCAATTCCTCAGACCGATAGCCTCTTTACCACGACAAGGAACTCCCCTTAAAGAGGCCTTCTCCTGATAATCTTCTCCATAACTCTGCATACTATACATTTCAGCGATACTGGTCGGTAGTTAAGTGCTTCCTGTCTCTTAAAAACTGGGAATATGTTTGCTGTCTTCCACACCTCAGGTAGTTGCCTGTTTCAATAAATTTACTGAAGCTTTATTAAGTAGGGCACTCAGTGCACCTGTCCCCACTCTCAAGACCCAACGAGAGATGCTATCTGGGCCCACCGTCTTTGAGGTATGTAGTTAACCTATCAGTTTCTTTACCTCTTCCTCGATTGTTTGCAGTGTGTCCATTTTTTGCTGGTGCACCCTACTCCCTCGGTATGCTGAAAAACTATGTCTCCACTGTGAATACCTCTCTGAATCTTGAGGTGAGCTCCTCACATACTTCCTGGTCGCTCCCTATGAGCTTCCCTCCTTCCTTCCTCAGCCTGATCACCTCGTCCTTGCTGTATTCATAACTCAGGACCACGTGATCGCTAGTGCCGAAGGGCGTTTCATGTGGTATTTCCACGATGTCTGAAATGATGGTGACTACGAGGTCCAGCCTTGCTGGTTCGTCTCCTGTTTCTCTGGTTGTGTCTATAACATGTTGGTACATAAAGCTTTCCAGCACCATCTGTAGCATCTTGGCTCTCCACGTCTTCAGTCCCCAATGTGGCTCCAGATTTTCCTATTCTATCTCCTTTTGGTTGAAATCCCCCTATGATGAGTAACTTTTCCCTGCTTATGTGGGCCCTTTTGGTCACCTCGGCTAGTGTGATCACCATCGTTCTGTTACTCTTATCATATTCTTGTATTGGTCTCCTGCTTTTCGGTGGCGGGTTGTACATCACTGCTCTGTCATCACTTTTGGACCCCAGTTTAGAAGTGCTCATACTACACAGTCATCCATTTCACATCTCACTAGTCCTCCCATCTCCTCAAAACTCCATTGGGTTTTAATGAGCAGTGCAACTCCTTTCCCTCTTTCCCCCCCGTCTTTCCTCAGGATCTGATATCCAGACAGGAAAAACGCCTCTGTTATCACCCCTGTGAACTTTGTCTCTGTGAGTGCTAAGATATCCAGGGATGCCTCATTGATTCTTTCCTGCCGCTGGCCACTATTCCATCTGTGTTGACATACCATACCTTCAGCTTCCTTTACAGAACTGTATTCATGGGGTGGGAGGGGCTGGTGCAGGCTGAAGGTTTGTTTAGACAATGCTGGATATTATAGGCTGGAGTTGTGGTGGTATTAGTGCTGAGGGGACAGAGAAGGTGGGGGAGGGGAGGAACTGTGGGTGTGGAGTGTGGTTTGTTTCTGGTTATTGTGTTTGGGTTGTGTGGGTTGGTAGTGGCTGAGGGGATGCTGTGGGTGGATCTGTGGCCAGTTGGGTTGGGTTTGCTGTTTCCCCCGAGGCTGCTCTTCTCTGTCTGTCAGTACATGTTCTGTCTCCCCTTCCTTCCTCTGATGTGTGTGTGTGTGTGTGTGTGTGTGTGTGTGTGTGTGTTTGTGTATGTGTATGTGGTGTGCGCGCGCGCGTGTGCGAGCTCGAGTGCACGCTTATGCATGCTCATGTGTGTTCAGGTCGAACTTTGCCTGATTTGTGAATGTAATTATTGTTTTGCTGTTGAATGACTACATTCTTCAGAAATTTATTTTAATGATTGTGTTAAAAGAAATTACTGAACGCAGTGATACATTTATATAATGTAAAAATTACTATGGTACTTCGTTCAATTGTTTGCTCTCCTAATTACCTCATTTTCAGAAAATTTTCCAATATGCGGAATTATTAAAGATTCAGAATTATACTGAAGTCCAGAACTGCGGAAATACTGGCCTTCATAGAAGTAAATTATCCAAGGATATGAATGAGGGCTGACCAGTCACATGTAAGACCTTTCTTGAACTCAGTTACTACAGTAAGCAATAAATAACGTAGCTCGTGTCATTAGCGTAATTCTTGTTATTATTTCCCACAATATCAAAAACTCTTGCTAAACGATTTCTATTCAACAATAGCACTGCCATTTGATGGTAATGAATTACACCAGGGCGCACTGGTTCAGGTCTTCCGTCTCACCCTGGGAAGATACTATTAATTCCACCTCATGTTTGTTACCTCCTTTTGACTCTGTGTCCACTGCTATATATCCACTGTTATATCGGCTTGTTCTCGCTAGTCTGCATTCAGACTGAAACAGTGGTGCTAAACGTTTCCTTATTTAATGTTTTGATCAGTGCATTTGTGTCTTTTACCTACATGATTTCATTCATAAGATGAAGATCAATCTCGCTGGACTAACAAATGAAGTTATTAGCAGTAATACATTCACAAAAAAAGAGACCATGTTTTATGGACACCTTCTGTTGCAAAACTACTGCAATTACAAAACTTTTGACAACTGAAGTTGTTAAAAGTATTGTAGGCAGCTCGCAGTAAATATTATCTCTCGCTACTTCCCCTAAGAAAATAAGTTAGCGTAATAAGCCTTGCAATCATAATTTCTAAACGAAACAAAAACTCTCCACTCGGTTTCCCTAGAGCAAGATCTGCAACGCGAACAATTAGTTTCAAGACAATTATGTTATTTATTATTGAAAAAAAGTGGGTGCATCAGCTGAGTTCAGGTACCGTATTCCCTATCCTATTCCATCACATACAAGGCTCATACAAAGTGTTGAAATCTGTCTTCCAAAATAAAGTCTCCCAGCTCAGGCTATGGAGATAGTTTTAAGCATTCCAGTTAACACAACTGGGAAATGGGAGAAGAGAGTGAGAAACAACTAGGGGATTCTAAAGACATCTGACTCTGGAGATCTCGTTACTCTTGTGATTATCATTATACTCATTGGGAAGCGCTAATAAATCCGTAGGGATCATACATCTCTTCTAGACTGGATGTAAATTAACTCAATGAATCGTGAGCACTTAACTAGTATTAAAGCAGACTCTTGACGTAAATTCCACAGGGGAAAGGCAAATACTACTGAAACCTCTTATTTTATTTCTGGGAAAGCAAATGTATACGAAGTTTCTTAATGGAGCACCGCCAGAAAACTTACGGGTATATATGTCACTTCTTGGGCCAGACCCTAACGATCGTTTTTTACTCACACCCAGAATTCTAGGGATGTTGCTGTGGTCAATAAAAAGTGCCAAGTGTCAAACAACTTTGCACATCTTTATATCTAATACATAACTATTGTAATTACAATCCAAAGCACCAGTCATGTCACGCAACCCTTCTATGTACTAACCAATTCATCAATCGTTACATATAACCACTCTACACATTATTTATGCCCCCAGTCACTACATGCTGCATACAAGTCAACATACTACAACCATTCTACATTGAATTCTTGACACCAGTCACAGTGTGCTACAACCACCCTACGCACTGGTCATGGCTCCAGTCCTTTCATTTTACCCCAAACACGTGCAAGTAACGCCAAAGCATCTGACGTTGTATCAAGTGTGTGTATATATATATATATATATCGTGCCGAATAGGTAAAATTGGTCAGTTAGCAAGAACTCGTTTAAAATTAAGTCCTCTCTAAAATTTTCTCTTATACGTTTAAAGATATACTTTTTTTCATTGATAGTAATGTAAAAATAATAATTTTGTACCAAAAGAACCTTAGAAAACTTCCCTAACCTTACTATAACAAGCGCAATTTAATTTAACCTAATCCAACTAAATATATTTTAGATAAGTTTATAGTAATTTAATAATAAACAAACACTATGAAATATATTTTTTCGTTAGGTTCAGAATGATTTTTTCAAAATTATTGCATACACAAATTTTCGCGTGCCTTATTCGGCAAGAAGAGCGTTGCTATTTAAGCCAAAATCGCAAGTTTTACCTATTGGGCACGACACACGCCCACACACACACACCAGGCACATCTGAGGCGCACATCAACCAAATAACTGCTGCAGCATACGGGCGCCTAGCAAACCTAAGAACAGCATTCCGACATCTTAATAACGAATCGTTCATTACCATGTACACTGTGTACGTTAGGCCCATACTGGAGTATGCAGCACCAGTTTGGAACCCACACCTAGCCAAGCATGTAAAGAAACTAGAGAAAGTGCAAAAGTTTGCAACAAGACTAGTCCCGGAGCTAATGGGTATGTCCTACGAGGAGGTGTTAAGGGAAATCGACATGACGACACTGGAGGACAGGAGAGATAGGGGAGGACATGATAACGACATTTAAAATACTGAGAGGAATTGACAAGGTGGACAGAGACAGGATGTTCCAGAGATGGGACACAGCAACAGGGGGTCAAAGTTAGAAGTTGAAGACTCTGATGAATCACAGGTATGTTAGGAAGTATTTCTTCAGTCACAGAGTGGTCAGGAAGTGGAATAGTCTGGGAAGTGATGTAGTGGAGGCAGTATCCATACATAGTTTTAAAAGAGGTATGATAAAGCTCAAGGAGCAGGAAGAGTGACCGAGTAGCGGCCTGTGAAGAGGCGATGCCAGGAGCTGTAACTCGACCTCTGCAACCACAACTAGGTGAGGTGAGTACACACGTGAACTGAACAGGCTGCAGGTCTATCCAGCATCTGGCTCTTGGTGGTTTAACCCCACCAAGTGCAAAGTCATGAAGATTGGGAAGGTCAAACAAGACCGCGGACAGTGTACAGTGTAGGGGGCCAAAGACTGCAAATCTCACTCAAGAAAAAGAATCTTGGGGTGAGTATAATACCGAGCACGTCTGCTGAGGCGCACATCAACCAAATAACTGCTGCAGCATTTCGACACCTTAGTAAGGAATCGTTCAAGACTCTTTATACCGTGTACGTCAGGCCAAAATTAGAGTATGCATTATCAGTATGGAACCCACACCTGGTTAAGCACGTCAGTAAATTATAGAAAGTGCAAAGGTTTGCAACAAGACTAGTCCCGGAGCTAAGGTATATGTCCTACGAGGAGAGGTTAAGGGAAACCAACCTGACGATATTGGAGGGCAGGAGGGATAGGGAGGACCTGATAACATATACAATACTGAGATGAATTGACAGGGTGGATAGGGACAGGATGTTTCAGAGATGGGACACAGCAACAAGGAGTCACAGCTGGAAGTTGAACTCAGATGAGTCGCAGGGATGTCAGGAAGCATTTCTTGAGACAGTTGTCAGGAAGTGGAACAAAGTGGAGAATGATGTAATGGAAGCAGGATCCATACATAGCTTTAAGAAGAGGTTCGATGAAGCTCATGGGGAAGTTAGAGAGTTGACTTAGTAGCGACCAGCGAAGAGACGGGGCCAGGAACTGTGACTCGACCCCTGCAACCACAAATAGGAAAGTACAAATAGGTAGGTACATACACACATCAACACCCACAAACATCAATACACCTAAACAAACATTTATATAACTTTTAGCTTGTCTTGGTGTAATTCCTTTCTGTCTCACAGAAGTAACATTGTATGGGGAGCCAACACTTGCTCTGGTTACATCTGGATTCCAACAGAACCCTTCAGGTTTGTTAGCTTTTATAGGTCACTCTAGGACATAACTCACTTTGAAATTGCCCATAAAATTTTAGAGTGTATAGTATTAAAGTAAGGAAATTGCAAAATAACCAGATTAAGAATATTGAGTGAGCTAAATATTTTTTCTAAATCCTCTAATTTTCCTTTTACCCGCGCAGTGTTGACGTAACTTGCCACAGCCTCTCGTGTTTGCAGAACTACGATGAAATGCAACTTCAGGTCAAACGAAACGAAACTTCGGCACGTGAAACTGCAGCAAGCATGACATTGTTGATCAAATTTTGATACACAATATAATAATCTTATCTGAAATTTGTGGGGGTTTTATAACTAAAAATTATCTACTACACTTGAGTTTGTATGTCTTCGTCTCAACCTTCATATCAAAAGTCAAGAATACTGTGTATACTCTTGTCGTATACACAGATACAGAAATACAGGCAATTTGAGCGTGTAGCTCATTCAGTGATCTCATGGGAAAAAATAAATAAAAGACACAAAAAAGATACAGTTAATAACTAACAGCATGAATAAAACCCATTTACAAATAAATACAACATCAGTGTAAAATAACCAGCAACGGTTGAAATTCCATTAAAATCTTGAGAAAAAAAATCTAAAAAATATCAGAGATACAGGCATACAGTGGAGCCCCGGAAATCGAACATTCTTCATTCCAGAATGCTGTTCAAGTGCTGTTACCAAACGAATTTATTCCCATAATGAATGACGTAAATTATATTAGTCCGTTTCAGATCCCCAAAAATAAACCTATAAAAGCACTTACAATAATAACTTACATAAAGGGCGAGTTGGGAGTGTTCGATTTCCGAGGGTCCACTGTATCAGTAATTATAAAACCACAACGAAACTGCACATTTCACCATATATAGACCGGCAGGAGACACAAAAAAATTAGGTCGTACCTGGAAAAAAATTAATTCCCATGAAAATTGTTCTGCAGTCATTATGAGCGAAAATGTGTCCTGAAACATATATTTAAAATCCTCCTCAATTCACTTTGGATTTTCTTTTACAAATATTTAAAATGTGTACCTTCCATAGCTATGCGGTTTCATTTATGGTCAAATGATCTAGAGGCAATTACATGAGAGCTCAACTGATAATGCTGTTTAATTACATTGATAAACCACTGTAATTCCTTCACGTGTCACTGAAATACTATCCAAAACATGCAGGAATTACCTTTTATACAAAACAGCTAAATAAATAACTTACATGTTATTTCATTTTAGAATGTGTGGCGTGTGTGAATGGGATATGAACTAAACAATTTTGCCAATATGGGTGAACAATCTGAAGAACAATTACCAGAGAGTAGTGTTGGTGTTAACGTACATGTCTTATCTGATCAAAACTGTTATTTGCCTAAAAATGTTTCGAAAAAAAAACACGATTTTGTAATTTTGGCAGAAATAGCCTGGATAAGTGCCTTAAATACAAAGTCATGGAGACAGTAAACTGCAAAGCTACCTTTTAGACGATGTTCAAACCTCACCAATTGGTAAAGGCTCTCTTACCTACAATATGCCCAAAGAAAAACACCGATAATAAAAAAATGATAAATGCCAATAATATCCATGTAAAAAGCAACTGGGGTCTTCAAATGATGAAACATTTAGCTAAGATAAGATTTCTTCGGATTTTTAACCCCGGACGGTTAGCCACCCAGGATAACCCAAGAAAGTCAGTGCGTCATCGAGGACTGTCTGTCTTATTTCCATTGGGGTCTTTAATCTTGTCCCCCAGGATGCGACCCACACCAGTCGGCTAACACCCAGGTACCTATTTGCTGTTAGGTGAACATGACAACAGGTGTAAGGAAACACGTCGAAATGTTTCCACCCGCCGGGAATCGAACCCGGGCCCTCCGTGTGTGAAACGAGAGCTCTAGCCACCAGACCACTCGGATATCATGTGAAGCAATGCTATTTAAAGGTTCACTCGTGAGAAAATGAGTTTCAAACTCGCATTTAGAAATGCATTGATTTGACGGCAGCAGACACTTTTGTTGGAATCAGGCATTCAAGTGTACCTTACATACGTCAGACCCTGCTGGTAGACTTATGAGGCATCACTAAGTAGATTGCTGGAGAATGATTGTGAATGAGAATTATTCACTCTTTATCAACTTCACGCACACATGGTTGATATAGCTACGAAAATGGGTGGAAAGAATGTGCTCTGTTTTCGAAATTTGGCAGATTTATTATCAATGAGAAGTTGTACTCAAAGTCAAATTCAACACAAGAGGCAAATAGTTGTCAACGCGCACCCACCAGTCAATGACATCAAAGATCTAGAAAGCACAGCTACCAGCAGTGCTTTCTCAAACCAGCAAGTGATATCAAGCAGGCTATTATAGGCCAAACTATTTTACGGCATGGGAAGCCGAGCACATTAATGACATCGATTCTCTTTGGATTTTGGACAGAATCTGACAATTTTTTTTTTTTTTTTTTGGGGGGCGGAAATAACAAATGCCTAAATAATTTGTTCAGCTTGGTTTTTCAGTGTTATATGCCGACGTTTGTTTATTCTAGCATTAAGCAAGTCATGCAAGAGAAGAATTTGAAAACTTTAATTCCTTCATCATCCCTGACGTATACACACTGGCGTTTACTGTAAAAGGAACATTCCACAGAATAGAAGGCATTGCAATGTTCACCACACACCAGTCACACTTGATTTGTTAGCGCAACAAGAGTAGAGCGAGAATGAAAACTGATGAATTGGTTGCACATAAAGGAATACCCATCGTCCTATACACTGGACCTTCAACATCATCAATTTCAGGAACAGAATATACTGAAACCAAACCTGATGAAAGATAAAGGCAAGCAAAGAAACTAAGAGTATGTCAAAATTATGCAGAAAGACAAAATAAGTAAATTACAAATGTCTAAGTAATACATAATCATCTTACCATTCTCGAAGAGCCCCTTGTCCTCCATGATGGTCATCAGGCCGAGGAATTCATAGTAGTGTCCAAGTACCACATAGACTGTAATAAGAAATGAAACATGCTCTTAATGAAGACGTGTACATGTTTCGCGCACACACACACACACACACACACACACACACACACACACACCCCACACACACACAATAAATAATATATATATATATATATATATATATATATATATATATATATATATATATATATATATATATTTAGGTACCACCTCTAGAACTTGCTGGGGACCCTCATCCTCAGAGAAGACAATAAACGTACCTCGGGGAAAACTCGAGGTTCTCCCTGGAGCTGTTTGAATATTTTCTTCTCCTACCACTCCCTATATATATAAGTGCTTTAATAATAGACAAAATACATTGACAGAAAACACAAACATGAACATGAATACATTGGTACAATGTAGATTATGAATCTATTCCAGCTCCTCCGAAGCCAGACGCGAGCCCAGTATGCAGCATGCATTTACCCTCTGGATGGCCACGCTGAAGCGCTGGAACATGAAAGTTGCTGCCCTTGGGTCCCTGGTGGTGTCGATGAGTCTGGAACCCAGTTCTTTAAGGAAACGTGTTGCATTTTTTCCCCATGATCCCAAGGTCTCTGATCCCACTGGGACAAATTGATACTGTTGGCTTATGTCCCTGTACTTGCCGATCTTTTATTCCTCCCCGTGGTCAGCAGCTCCTCCCTGTTGCCCGACACTGTGATGGATGTAGGTGTCAGCCAGTGTTGACACGCAGGTATAGTCCCATGCTAAGAGCTTGCCATTCTTCCAAGGATAGATGGTGTTCCCGTCGGGGCGGTTTGCTGGGTTGTGGGTATTGTTGGCTGCTAGTGATCGGGGCTCTCTCTCGGCTGGGCATCCAGCTGTAGCAAGGGTTCTCTTTATGATGTTGTTGACTTCATTGTGTCTTGCATGCCAGCCCTTGGTTTTAGAACAGTTAAGACCATGTAGACCATATTGGTCGGCTTGCGCATCGCCGCAAATACACATATATTCCGTGTGAATTGGGGCAGCAAGGCGCAGAGCCACTGCAATACTGAGGATCTTAGGTTCGAGGCATGTTCCCATGGCCGAAATGGGAACTGTTTGAGGAAGTCCCAGAGTGATGTGCACTCACAGCTAGGAGATGGTCAGTCTCCCTGTCTGATGTTACAGCCCTTAGCATGTTGGCAAGTATCTTTTCAGTGATGGAGCCATCCCAGCTTGACTGTAGGCCAGTTCTGCACTAGGTTTTGGTGTTGGAGTAGCAAGAGTCTCCCATTCAGTGATGGCACTGGTGTAGCTAGGGTCCTGTATTCCTGCTGAATCACTGAGGTTGTCTGGAATAATTTGTTTTATTAGCTCATTTGATGCTATGGAAGAGAATAAGAAAGCTGGTAGGGCAATCTTGGAGGATTTGCGTACTCCCAGCCCCCCAAGCCTGACTGGAAGTGAGGCTTGCAACCACTGTCCATCTTCGAGGGAAAGATTCAGTACACTCTCTAGCATGGTCTTGAGGAGAGAGTCATATTCCTTGAGTTTCGGACTGCTGAAGGCTGGGGAGCATCTCAGGAAGTATGTAAGTTTTGGGATTGACAGGCACCTGGTGAGTAGGTAGAAGGCATCAGGTGTATCGATGTCTTTCATCCTGCCTTCCATCGTCCTGAGGTCTGAGATTTTTTTTTCCAGGACCAAATCGATGGCCTTGGGCCCAAGAGGAGCACCAAGGAGAGTGCTGTTGGCTGGATCAATTGCTCGTGCCCCTGGTAAAACAGCACTAATGTTCTGGATCATCTGTTGATTGGTAGAAACTATTTCACATTTGGTGGAGTTTAAAGATAGGCCCAGGCTCTCTCCTATGTCTTTAATTTTCCTGATACATAAGAACATAAGAAAGGAGGAACACTGCAGCAGGCCTGTTGGCCCATACTAGGCAGGTCCTTCACAATCCGTCCCACTAACAGAATATTTGCTCAACCCAATTTTCAATGCTAAACAAGAAATAAGCTTTGACAATTCTACCCACTCATGCGCGAGTCCCACTCAAATCCAACCCCTCTCACTCATGAATTTATCCAACCTAAATTTGAAACTACCCAAGGTCCTAGCTTCAATAACCCTACTAGGCAGACTGTTCCACTCATCAACTACCCTATTTCCAAACCAATACTTTCCTATATCCTTTCTAAATCTAAACTTATCTAACTTGAATCCATTATTGCGGGTTCTCTCTTGGAGAGATATCTTCAAGACCTTATTTATATCCCCTTTGTTAATACCCATTTTCCACTTGTATACCTCGATCATGTCTCCCCTCATTCTACGTCTTACAAGTGAATGTAATTTAAGGGTCTTCAATCTTTCTTCGTAAGGAAGATTTCTAATGCTATGTATTAATTTAGTCATTCTACGCTGAATGTTTTCTAACGAATTTATGTCCATTCTGTAATATGGAGACCAAAACTGAGCTGCGTAATCTAGGTGAGGCCTTACTAATGATGTATAAAGCTGTAATATAACCTCTGGACTTCTGTTGCTAACACTTCTTGATATAAATCCCAGTAATCTATTTGCCTTATTACGTACGCTTAGGCATTGCTGTCTTGGTTTAAGGTTGCTGCTTACCATCACCCCCAAGTCCTTCTCGCAATCTGTATGGCTAAGTTCTACGTTATTTAACTTATAAGTGCTTGGGTTATGGACACTCCCGAGCTTCAGAACCTCTAGGAGAGATTCTGTAGTGCCAGCTAGGGTGTTATCATCCAAGAACCAGATATTGAGCTCACTGGAGAGCGCTTCTGTGACTTCCTTGATGACTAGACAGAATAGAAAGGGGGCGAGAGGGTCCCCCTGTTGCACACTCTCACACGAGTCAATTTCATGGTCCCCAAACAATAGTTTAGAAGCCACACTAACACGATTCTATGAAGGGATAGAGGGAAGGGAAGTGCCTAGAAACTGCTTGGAGAGCAGCATCCCTTCTGACTGAGTTGAAAGCAAAGTCCAATTTGATCAAGGCTTTTTCATTGGACATGTTGTTGATGTATACTCGTGCTGCATGGGCAGTTGGTTTCAACATTGAGGCAGCCTCTTGACTCACCATTCGTACTGCAGCCTTGGCGACTAGTCGCCAAAGGGTGTTGCCCACTGCAATGGGCCTGATTCCTCCATCCTTTTTCCGTAGGGCAACAGTGAGGCACCAAAGAAAAGGGGTGTAATGGCCTCTGGGACACAGCCAGCCAGGCACACATTGGAAAATATGGTGAGTTCAGACAGCAACCTCTCTGAAACCTCACCAAGTGCTGGATTGAGCATTTGTTTTAAGTGTTGTGCCCTTAAACCGGTGAAACCACCTGCTGAGCCCTGTGGAAATGACATAGCAGGTTTATACACATCAGCGTCCTGTAAGGTTAAATGTTCTTCACCTGCTGCAATGTCAGAGACGTCCATGTTGGTACTGGGAGCCCTGGGTGGATGTTTGTCCTTCAGGGCTTATGCTGTAACGACGTCCTTAGAAGCTATGGTATCCTCACTGGTTATGAGCCTCAGTGCTCCAATAGTATTACCCTCTTCTATTTTTCTGCTAATTTGGGCCCTGGTTTTTGAGGCGTCAGGTGTCCTGTTGTTGGCATTTGCCCGGCGGGTGTTTGACGCCCTGGAGGGAAGACGGACGAGGTTGTCCTCTCTCGGAAATGCGTTTATTGCCCTAATAACATATGTTGCTAGTGACTTGTCCCTCCTTGGTGGGACAGCCAAACAAGCATTGCCAAATAGCAGTAGGTTGTGCCAGGATCCGTTGTTTGCAGGAGCATCGTTGACTTTCTTCAAGAGGTCAGCGAATTTGCCAGCAGTTTGATGGCGAGCTGCTTTGAGAATGTGTCAGCGTCCAGGTGGATGTTAATTTGATTGCAGATTTTAGGTCCTCTGTAGAGGTGAAGTCAGGGTAGCTGTCAACTCTGTCTGCTGGGAGGGCCTGTTGGCTGTTCCCATTTGGAGCCCTCCTGGAGCCTAGGCATCCATTGTGTGCACGGATGTTGCCAGTTGAGGGATTGAGTGAACATTCCCTGTGGCACACTTGGCCTCGTGGGCGGATTCCACTGCGTTGGCTCTGTCGAGGAGATTCCTGGGAACCCGGCATTTCTTGTGATATTGCTGACATCGTGGGGGTGGGAGGGCACCAGCTGTTGGGTAATGGGTGAAGGACAGCATGGATGCATGGGGAATGAGGGTGGAGGAGTAGCGAGCGGAAGTGCAATTATATATATATATATATATATATATATATATATATATATATATATATATATATATATATATATATATATATATATATATATATATATATATATATATGTAGGTAGTAGTTTGGTAGTCAACAACCACCCAGCGAGGTACTACCGTCCTGCCAAGTGAGTGTAAAACGAAAGCCTGTAATTGTTTTACATGATGGTAGGATTGCTGGTGTCTTTTTTCTGTCTCATAAACGTGCAAGATTTCAGGTACGTCTTGCTACTTCTACTTACATTTAGGTCACACTACGCAAACATGTACACGTTTATGTATACACACTCATCTGAGTGGTCTTTATATATACTGTAAACAAACATTCTATCAGCCCGGTGGATCAGAACAACTAAGAATGTATTCAGGATCATATCATTCGGCCAAAGACACAAGATGTCATCCACATATCTGAACAATTTAGCTTCATGGAGTAGGATATCTTTCAACAGTTTAGTCTCAAAAACTCCATAAACATATTACCTAATAGGGAAGAAAACGGATTTCCCACAGCCCTTCCTTACCTTTCAGCGTAATATTTCCCTTCAAACTCAAAACTTATAATTAACCTCTCACAACTTGCTTAACTCATTAATGTTGTTATCGAACGGCAGGGAAAACTCAAATAATTCATCAAAATACGTCAAGCAATTTGTCAAGTAGGGTAATAAAAACTAAAACCTTGAGTGGGAAGAACTGGGTTTGATTAGTACCTGAAGTATTGAAGCTGATTCTCGGGTAGATTTATCAAAAGGTTGGACAAATAGTTGATTTTGTGAAGGACATGCCTTGTATGGTCCACACGCTTGCTGCAGTCTTTCTCCGTTCCTATTTACCTACAAAAAAAAAAAAAAAAAAACACGCACACGGACGCAAACCACACAAGACGAAGGTCTCGGGTCAACTGGCTGGTCAACAGTTGAGGTTAGAACTGTCTCTTAGCTCCGCCCACCGCCGGGGTAGCCAACCCTCCGTTTACAATATATATTTATATTTCTCAATTTTAAGCTTTGGTTAGAAACCATGCTCATGGAAATAGTATACTAATTTTATGTGTATATATTTGACTTAAAATGGCTTAGCAGGCAATGTATATACAACTTAAGTTTTGTTTTTTTCAATATTCGGTAACGTTGGTGTTCTTATTGATATGTATTTACGGTATACAATTTGGTTTAGAAAAAAACACGTAAGCAAACACTAAGAAATATTTATTAGAAAACATTTCGGTCCTGAGACTTTGATCACTTCTAATATACAGATTGTTGTTGTATGTTCGCCGGTACATCCGGCCCGGGTCTTCTCCAAATGGTGACCCGGCAATAATATACAGAGGTCGAAAGACAGTATATATAGGTGGAGAGTGAGGTGTGAGTGACGCGCCACTCACACCTCACTCTCCACCTATATATACTGTCTTTCAATCACTGTATAAGTAGTGTGCCGGGTCACCATTTGGAGAAGACCCGGGCCGGATGTACCGGCGAACATACAACAACTGTATAAGTACCCTAACGGCCGGCTGACGCCTCCCAGACCACTGCAGCATCCTACAGGCAGAACTCCACGCCATCCAGAGGGCCATCCAACATGCGCTCCTGGGACACCACCAGCCTCCAGTCATCCACGTCGACTCCAGGGCGGCGATACAGGCCATCATGCATAGGGAGCCCAAGGATAACAATCCGGCTCCTCACCGCCATCAGAAGAGACCTACATTCACTTGACGAGCAGGGCCGGCAAGCAACAATCAATTGGATACCAAGCCACATCGACCTTGCTGGGAATGATGCGGCGGATGGGGTGGCTAAGTCTGCCACACTTGCGGCCCAACCTGCGACTACAATTGCCATTAGCCGCAGGCAGGTGCACCTGGGGGCAGCTTCGGCAGCCAGACGCCCACTACCAGCACCGGGAGCATCTCGGAGCCGGCACTGGTATGACAGAGCGACACGTAGGAGCCCCACCAAACATGAGGAAACTGAACAGGGGGCTGCAAGTCAGCGTCCACCGCCTGCGCCTCGGCTACCCTACTGCAAAGCGCCTCATCGAACGCATGGGTGAGGAGCTTTGCCGCCACTGCGACCGGATGGTTCCAAAGCCTCTAGTTCACTACATGCTTGACTGTCCTGCGACGACGTCCATCCGCCGCAGGCACTTCCCGATGGCACCTGGGGATCTGACCCGCGAGGACAAAGCAGCCCGGCTGGTTTACCTGGCCACCCATGATTTGGAGACACTGCTCCCAGTCCTAGCCACCCCCGCCCCTCGATGACGACGCCGGAGAACCCCGACGACGACCAAGACTACCCACTACAGCTATTCTTTCTCTCACTTCCTTCTTTCTTATCCCCCCATCCTTCTTCTTCCTATGTAGGTAGAACCACAGCCTGAAGTACCAAGATCTGCTGATGAAGATGCGACGTCAGAAGACACTCCCCATCATGGGGAGCCACAGCAAGAAAGAAAGAAAGAAGATGACACCCTCTACCCAGGGGGCCAATGCCGGGTCACCATTTGGAGAAGACCTGGGCCGGATGTACCGGCGAACATAGAACAACAACAACTGTATAAGTAAGTCAGCGGAAGGCCTCGGTCAGATGACTAAAAGCTCCAATGGCGGGTCATCATCTGACTAAGACCCGCGTCAGGAAACACTTGCCGTTTCCTGACGAATCTTACCTAACCTAACTATGTTAGAAGTGATCAAAGTCTCAGGACCGAAACGTTTTCTAATAGATATGTCTTAGTGTTTGCTTACGTGTTTTTCTAAACCAACTTGTCGGTATTTAATACCAAGGTTTAAACCACGGTAAAAAAAATAACCCGCACATAGGAGAGAGGAGCTGACGACGGCGTTTCGGTCCGACTTAGACCATTTACTAAGTTACACTAACAAAAAGGAGAGAAGGAGGAAGTATATATAGAGGCCAGCAGACAGCGACGGGACAAGAGAGGTAGTAGGAAAGGAAGTAGTGAGGTAGTGGTAGAGGTAGTTGTGGAGTCAGTCAAATACTAAGAAAGAGAAGCACTGCAAGGGAGCAAGCGACCCACAAAGGGTAGGAATAAGAACACAGAGGGGGAAAAATAATAATGGACCAAACACCCAAGGCAGAAGAAAGAAAATCCAAAGGAGAAAAATGAAAAGGGAAGAGAAAGGAGGTAAAAAAAATCAGGTTAAGTCACGGGTGTTCTGAAGTTTGAAGGATTTTACAATGTAATGGGAAAGGTAGGCATCTACAGAGACAAAGCCACGACTAAGATTAATACAAGGAAAGTTGTGTATAAGGGAGGATTCCACCAGACTGCGACTGAGAACGTTAAAATAAGATAAGATTTCTTCGGATTTTTAACCCCGGAGGGTTAGCCACCCAGGATAACCCAAGAAAGTCAGTGCGTCATCGAGGACTGTCTGTCTTATTTGCATTGGGGTCCTCAATCTCGTCCCCCAGGATGCGACTCACACCAGTCGACTAACTGCTAGGTGAACAGGACAACAGGTGTAAGGAAACACGTCGAAATGTTTCTACCCCGCCGGGAATCGAACCTGGGCCCTCCGTGTGTGAAGCGAGAACTTTGCCAACCGGTCAACGGGGTCACCCGTTAGGAGTATGATAGACAGTTTTAGCAGAAGACCAGTCAATAGGATGACTGTGATCTCTGACATGAAAGAATAGAGGATTGTTGGTGTCGGCAAGGCTAACACTACTTTTGTGCTCCCTGAGTCTGTTAAAAAAGAGAACGGGCTGTTTCTCCAAAGTACTGAAGAGGACAAGAGAAACAGGAAATAGAGTAGATACCAGGAGCCTCTATAGTGGAAGGAGAGGTATGAACTAGATTGGTGGGAAGAGTGTTAGTCTGGCGAAAAGTAAGTTTGATGTCTAAGGAACGGAGAGAGTTGATGAGATTAAAGACTGGAAATATAGGGAAGGCAAAGGACAGGAGAGTTCACAGAAGAGAATTTGGGAGAGAAGTCAGTTTAACACGTGAGAAAGCAGAGTCTATGAAATAGGAAGGGTATCCAAGACGGGAAAATGAATTACGGAGAGTGGAAATTTCTGATACAAGGAATTGAGGATCACAAATGCGGAGAGCACGGAGAAAGAGGGAAATAAGAACACTTTCTCTGTGCTCTCTGCGTTTGTGATACTCAGTACCAAAAGAACCTTAGAAAACTTACCTAACCTTATTTTAGCAACCGCAATTTAATTTAGCCTAATCCAAGTAAATATATTTTAGCTAAGTTTACAATAATTTATTAATAAACAAACAATTTTTTTTTTCGTTAGGTTCAGAATGATTTTTGCGAAATTATTGCCTTCACAAATTTTCGCTTGCCTTATTCAGTAAGAAAAGTGTTGCTATTTAAGCCAAAATCAAATGCAAGACAAGCCACGGGGGGTGGAGATCTTTAGCTCAAGTACTTTCATACTTCTCAGTGCGTCATCAAGAGCTTTGCAATTTTGCAAAGGCAACAACAGGAGAAGTAGGGTAAGTTTTCAGAGAATGTTGGTGTGGAGGCACCAGCCAGTCTCTGTCTGAGAGAGGCAAGTGGGATGCCAACCACACACCTCCCCCCACACCCCACCCCATATAGGGATGGGTGGAGTAGGCCTAACAGTTTGCAGATATCAGGAGGAAAAATGCTAGAAGATAATTAATAGCCAGCCCTAAGCTTCTAACCGCTGGGAACAGGTCATTTGAAGTAAAAAGTTACATTACAATAGTGAATCATAGATACCTTCTTTTACAACCTTCAAACTAAAGAAATCGAGGACAAAATCCCTCATTTGTCAACCGGTGTCGCAGAACCTTCCAGAATATTCAGGAAATACTCTCAGTGTCAGTTAATATATCTGTGTGAATTCTCCTGTTCAGGCTTTCTTTCTTATAATAACTAGGCTATTCTTAATTTTAATTCCATTCCTATCATTATTATCAACTATAACCTAAATGAACCCACATACCTACTTCCTTACTACAGTTGTTATATCGCTCAGGGTACTAGAGCACCTGTTGCATTACGATACCTGTATGCAGCAGCTGCTGCATACAGGTATACAGGCATACAGCTGAGAGAGAGAGAGAGAGAGAGAGAGAGAGAGAGAGAGAGAGAGAGAGAAGAGAGAGAAAGAGAGAGAAAGAGAGAGAGACAGAGAGACACAGAGAGAGACAGAGAGAGACAGAGATAGACAGAGAGAGAGACAGAGAGAGACAGAGAGAGAGAGACAGAGAGAGACAGAGAGAGAGAGATAGATAGATAGATAGAGAGAGAGAGAGAGAGAGAGAGAGAGAGAGAGAGAAAGAGAGAGAAAGAGAGAGAAAGAGAGAGAGACAGAGAGAGACAGAGAGAGACAGAGACAGAGAGAGACAGAGACAGAGAGAGAGAGAGAGAGAGAGAAGAGAGAGAGAGAGAGAGAGAGAGAGAGAGAGAGAGAGAGAGAGCCAGAGAGAGAGTAAAGTAGTAAATTTTATTTCATTGCAAATTACATAGGTATTGGTAGTTACAATGTAAACTGAGTGCAAGGAGAGCCACTGACATGCCATGACATTAGGGACAGCTTAATCTAGTAACTTAAAGACTATGTACTTAATATTAGAGAAATTTATTGAGTTTATTCTAGTTAAAAATTGTTTTCAAATTACAAATTACAGTACTAGAGCACCTGTTGCATTACGATACCTGTATGCAGCAGCAGCTGCATACAGGTATACAGCTGAGAGAGAGAGGGAGAGAGAGAGAGAGAGAGAGAGAGAGAGAGAGAGAGAGAGAGAGAGATAAAGAGAGAGATAAAGAGAGAGATAAAGAGATAAAGAGAGAGATAAAGAGAGAGAAAGAGAGAAAGAGAGAGAGAGAGAGAGAGTGAGGTGTTGGGGGATGTGCCGAGGTATAGGTATCGGTCATTTTTCCGGTATCTTTATCAGGTAAAAGACAGCCAATATCACCCGATACTTTTTAAAATATTAATGTTACATGTGTGCTTAAAATATCATCATTAATACTCTACCTCACGATTGTGAGGGTTACTCTCAAACTCAGAAACATGCGCGCGCGCGCACACACACACACACACACACACACACACACACACACACACACACACACACGAGCTTAAGGGAACTCAGCCTGACGACACTGGAGGACAGGGGGAATACGGGGATATGATAACGACGTATAAAATACTGAGAGGGATTGACAAGGTGGACAGGGCCAAAATGTTTCAGAGATGGGACACGGCAGCAAGGGTGCATAGGGATGTTAGGAAGTCCTTCTTCAGCCGTACTGTTGTAAGGAAATTGAACAATCTGGAGAGTGAAGAAGTGGAGGTAGGATCTATACATAGCTTTAAGAAGAGGTACGATAAGGCTCTTGGAGCCGGGAAAGAGTCAACCTAGTACCAATCAACGAAAAGGAGGGGTCTATATCTGTGACTCCATATCTCCAACCACAACTAAGGTGAGTACAAATAGGCGAGCACGCACAAACCTATGCACATTCACTTAATGACTAACACACACACACACACACACACACACACATACAATCATACACATACACTTACACAGACACCTGCATCCATATAAAGGCGAGTACAACAGACCAAGTGTCTATCGACAAGTGCCTTCAACTACCGGTAGTTACTATTACTACATACAGACAAACGCTCTCTCTCACTGGAAGAATGATTACGTAAAACGATATACAAAATTCTCTAGGGAATAGACAAGGCAAACAAAGATTGACAGCTCTTGACCGTGGCATCAGCAAGAACAAGAGAGAACGTTCGGAAATTGCATGGCCAAATGAGCCACAGACATATCAAAATTTTTCTCGTGATCTTATGAGTGGCTGAGTCGAATTAATTGCGCAATGCCACAGCGGATGTGAACTCCAACTCATACTGATTTAAAAACCGATATAACAGATATTTAATGATTATGAAGAGAGTGAGAGGTAGGACCGACACTCACAGCTCGCCCCCGTTACTTCATTTAGGTGTGTATTTACATGCAACTTTCTCCCTCCTGATCCTTTCTGGCATTTCAATTTGAATCAACTCTCAAACTCTTATGGTTTTCACCCTCCTTTCCCATCTTCTCCAGTTTGCTATTCCTCTTCCTTCCTCTATAATTAATTACCAAGACCTCGTTACTACCTCTCCCTCTGCCGCCTCAAACACTATGTACACAGTAACGTACATGCTTAAATAATTTATGCGAGTTTTTTTAACGTGTCAGTTATGGTTAATGTAGGTGTTCTGTTTCATTGCCTATCAGCTGGGAACAATAACGTACTCTGTTTATATAACTGATTCACTCATAATAATTTCTTAGGCATATTATGTATAAATATGTTAAACGTGTGTGAATGCCGAGTTGGCAGAAGAAACAATTTACCTCCCTGTCTGAACATTCATTTCTTGACTTACATAATTACTATGTAATGATTCCCGCTGAGTACCCCCACTGCATGGTCGGTGCGTGGGGGTGGGGGTGGATAAGGGCTGGTCTCCCCACTTTCCATCAGGCAGGCATCAGTACTCTGAGAGAGACTATTATTGATCGTCTAGCCACATATATCCTTCATTATGTCAATTCTGCTCATTATGTCGTATCTGCTCCTTGTCATAGATGAGAAAGTGTATGCATGCTCGCTCCTGTTTGAACGTAGTCTCTGTATTTCATGCTCGCTCCTGTTTGAACGTAGTCTCTGTATTTCATGCTCGCTCCTGTTTGAACGTAGCCTCTGTATTTCATGCTCGCTCCTGTTTGAACGTAGGCTCTGTGTTTCATGCTCGCTCCTGTTTGAACGTGTAGACTGTGTTTCATGCTCGCTCCTGTTTGAACGTAGACCCTGTGTTTCATTCTCGCTCCTGTTTGAACGTAGCCTCTGTGTTTCATGCTCGCTCCTGTTTGAACATAGCATCTGTGCTGGTTGTGTTGATAGCTTCCTGATATTTTAGTCCCGTTTGAACTTAATCTTTGTATTCAGCATGTTCGGATTTAATCATTTGAGGTTCTGTTCTAAGGGGATTTTATCTCTGTTCTACTTTTTACATTTCGTTACCTTATGGTTAAGTAGTGTGTGTGAGCTTAAAAAATACTCTCCGGTTGGTGACATATTGTTATCATAGTAGGGGTGAATCATTGTCATTTACCTTGTGCAAGCCTTTGTTATATCACCACAAACAGGTTTATGGAGCTGCGTTGTGTTATTGCGATGTATTCTGAATATGAATTGTGCTTATAATAAAAAAATAAAATTTTTACCTGTCTTTTGTTTTCTGTAACTGTTCTTAACGTGATTTTTTGAGTGTTGGCTTACGACAATCCCTGGTAATGAAGCAGAGGTATATATTTCTCAGAAACACCAGTACCTTCTTTAAACTCTCCCAGCCTTCGATACTAATGCAGCAACAGAAGCAGAAGACCTAGCATAAAATAACTGATAAAGGGATTAGAGTATATAGATGATGATGCATTAACGAACAATAATAATATGCTACAAACAGGGTAACAGGTAAATAAATCATTAAAGCCATCACAGAGACAAATTCTCTGGAATTATAACACTGTAAAATAATATTTAATCTTTAATAATGTGCAAGTACTATTAGTTGTCTAATTCACACTATCATCTATGCTGATTAAAAATATGAAAACAGTTTTTGAGAAGTAATTCGCATTTTCTTGAAAAAAAAAATAATGCAGATTTATAGAATAATTTTTAAAAATTGCTCCATGTTCTTACAAAATTTCCGTATACAACTAACATGAAAGAAGAAAAAATAATGATTTATAATTAGTATACGTCAGAGTCTTTTTCCAAACTGTTTGATGAATAACATAATATCAGTAAGTAAGACAAACATATAAAATATGTTTAGCTACACTCTGTCGTATGTTGGATATGGTTGGCTGGTCTCCCGACACCACCGTGATAAATCAAAAGTTTGTGGCTGAAATGCAGTTAGAGTGACACGTTGCAGCCCAGTCACTGGTAACGTTGCAGCAGTTGATCTACTAGTTGCTTGTAGTTGATGTCTGTCTGTGTCTGACAAGAAACTCATTGCAGATATCCTTGAACGAGTGTAAAGCTACTAACTCAACATCTGTCTTTACCATCTATATATCTTTCAACCCTGAGCTGGCAATTTTTTCGGTACGAGTGGAGGCCGGTGAAGGGCTCTTTATCCAAAGAACTAGATTTATCCTCCCAATCCCAAGATCAATACAAAATTCTTCTTTTTCCCAGGTCTTATATGACCCTTCATTACTTATCGCCTCACCTAGTTTGGTTAACTTTCCTAACAAGTATTTGAATTCGGGATGATCCTTGTCCATCGCCTTGACCAATTCCTCAACGAGACAACGACTATTATGCAACGACGGCAACAAAGGTTTGTCCTTTGAAACTTATGGACCTTTGGCTACAGTGAATGTACCTGCAATGACTGGGTCATGGGGTGGACAAACGTTACCTCACCCTAAAACAAAAAATCGTTAAATTTATTACACCATTGGAATTTCTAAGAATAGGAACAATATACAAACATTATACAGGCCAAACTATACATTCAGAAAACGTGCATGTAAAGAATATTTTATAATAAATTTGTTCTTAATTTTAAAAATAAAACTAATACACAAAATTTGCATTTCGTGTATGAATATTTCTCTTTATTGTACTATGTAATTACTCTATTCATTATTCCCAAGGGGGTACGTCATGGTGAGAAGAAAAAGAAGGAATAGAAGAGGCGATGTTTATGGCCATAAAGTAAGAGTTTTGAAGTCCTGAGAAACTTGAACGTCGGCGAGTTCATCGATTACCTTGTATAACAGAAGAAATATCGTCTTGGGCACCTGTGATTGACAGCCATCCATTGAACAACACGATACAAAGAACAATATGATCTAGTTTTCACCTTAAGCAAAGCATATTACCACTAGAAGTGACTAAACAATGGTAAGCTTTGTATACTTGATTGAAGTATAGAGATTACAATAGAAGAGATCATGCAGAGATGAGACATTTCTTAAACAAAGTAATAGGAAAGTGAATGATCATAGAACATGGAAGATGAAAGCGTAGCCAGACATGACCAGAAGGCCAGGGAAAGGTTCATTCCAATCAGGAGGTGCAGAAATGCGAAATACAGCGAGGACCTCTGGTTTTATTAGAACCACAAAGAGGAAAATGAAAAATTGTATGGAAAACTGGCCAATAGAGAGTTTATTCTCTTATTATATGTAAATTACAGTTTGCTAGTATATATAAATTACCTGAAAGACGGAAATGAATCCCGCATATCGCTGTTTTGTTTTGATATAGAGCTAAGAGTGGAAGATAATAATAACAGACTACAAGACCACTTGAACAGGCTGGAAAGGTGGTCATTGGAGTTTAACCAAAACTTATGCAAGGTCTTGCAAATCAGGTAGTGAGAAATAAGATCAAATACAACTTTCAACTAGATACAGTCGAAACTATAACGATCGTTCAAGAAGAAAATTCTTGTGGTGAACATCACCCGGAACTTATCTTCAGAGCTACACAAAATATTGAACATCGAAGCATAGCAAATATCAGAGCTACTATCATGGATCTTAAAAAAAAAATCTAAAAGACAAGATATGGACCTCGTACGTGGCAGGTATGCTAGGTACAGTAGCGGTTGGGCATAGATAACCGCTAAAAAGCTAAAAGCACATAAGCTACAAAATTGTTAAGACATACTTGTTGAGTCTGAAGGTGATACAGAAGTAGAATGAGGAAGTGTTGAAAACAAACTTTACACAAAGTTTCAAGTATCGAAGTTGGGGCCCAAGAACTAGGTACCAAGAGTGCCAGTAATTACAGTTTAAGAAGCAGAACAAGAAGTTGAAACTAGACCCCACATTAATATTGCTTGGTGAGTGCAGAAAGACAAACAGACACCCACCCACCCACACACACACACACACACACACACACACACAATCGCCTACATACAGGGAGGCAGAGGAGAAATTCGTACCCAGGAGCAAAAGAAACAATGAGATGACCAGAGTGGACCCATGGTTTACCCACAGGTGCAGAGAGGCCGAAGCTAAATGTGCCATAGCATGGAGAAAAATATAGAAGGCAAAGAATTCAGGAAAACATGGAATAAAGCAGAGAGCCAAAAACGAATATGCATGGGTAAAAGAGAATAACATAGCATCAGAAAGCCAAATTTGACCCAAAGTTGTAAGTGAGATACATCAGGAGAAAGACAACATTAAAGGAGTAGATAATTAGTTTGAAGAATAAAAAGAGCTCACAAGAAATGACCAGGAAGCCTGAGAATGAGCTCGGAAAGCAATTTAGGGAGGAATTCTCAGACAATAATTGGGTACCAGCGAACCGTAACAGCAGAGTGCACCATCGAGCTTCATACCGTAGTGCACGAGAAGTGCACTTTCATTAATAGTCCCATCGTTGAAAGGATCTGATGAATGTAATAAGATATAGCCCAGGATGAGACGGAAAACAGTGGAGCGCAATTTTGGTTCTTGCAAATGGTCATCATGACCATCTTCCATTTTGAGAGAAAAAGCTTTTTTCGCCCAAAGAAATCCCTGAACTATAATTCAGCGCCTTTTGCCATTTTCGGCCGGTTTTTCAAAATTACATAAAATCACAGCTCATATATCTGGGGAAGTGGTGAAGAAGCTGTTGTGTGAGTTAGATACCTCGAAGGCAATGGGACCAGTTAATATCTCTCCGCGTGTCCTGAGAGAAAGATCAGAGGGAGTGTGTGTGCCATTAGTAATAATCTTAAACAAATCAGTCGACACAAGGCAAATGTGGAAGACAGCAAATGAAGTATCAATTTTTTAACAAAAGCTGGACAACCCAGTACCACTGATATGTATAGTATGAATGGTTATGGAGATAATCAGAAGAGTGGTGGAATACCTAGAAAGGATTGAGTTCATACATGACAACTAGCATAGTTTAAAGATGGTAAATTTTGCTTAACATATCTAATGCCGTTCTACGACAAGGTAACAGAAGTAAGGCAGGAGAGAAAGTATTGGGTAAGCTGCATATTCTTAGAACGTAGGAAGGCTTTTTACATATAGCTCAAGAGACGGATACAAAAGCTAGAGAAGCATACCTAACAAGAAGGACGCAATGAGTGATTGTCCGTGAAGAAGTGTCCGATAAGAGAGGTTCCACAAGGATTAGTACCAAACCGCTACTAATTTTTGTATATGTGAATGACGTGATGGAATGGATAAAGTCACAAGAATATCAGTTCGCAGATGACGTAAAACTAACGAGGGGAATACAAGCACATGTGGACCAGGAAAAACTACAAATGGATCTGGACAGACTGAAGGAGTGATCAGACAAGTGCTTCTGGAATGTAACCCATCAAGTGCAAAGTTATAAAACTGAGGAAGGATAAAGAACGCTGCAGACGAGAAGGGAGGGGCAAAGACCGTAAAACTCACTCAAGGAGAACCTCGGGATTAGTATTGCACCGGGCATGTCATCTGAGATGCACATCAACTGCTTCAGCAAATACTCGTCTGGCAAATCTAAGAATAGTTTTTAGAAATCTAAGTGTTCTCCGTGTTTGCGAGTTTGCCTTATTCAGTAACAAGGTTTTTGCCGAATAAATAGGATAAATTTTCTTTCCCATAATCTGAGGAAATCAATCTGAATCAAGCACCCAGCAGAGTTAGGTGTTTTACCTTGATCCGAAGACATACGGTGGTGTGGGTGCCTCTTATCTAATTTCATTCTACTCCCCGTTTGGTATACTAGCACCCACAAGCAGTATATATATTATTGTAATCACTAACGAGTGGTATTTAATCAATAACAACACTGCGACTAGCAGAGGACTCGAACTCGTGTCGTTTTGGCCCGCCTCATGGTGAGCGAAAATCACATGACGCTCTAACCCACAGGACCACTCAATCCTACAAGAATCAAGCACCCAGCAGACATAGGAGTTGTACCTTGATCCGAGGACATACGGTGGTGTGAGTGCCTCTTCGCTAATTTCATTCTACTCCCCGTTTGGTGTACTAGCCTCCACAAGAAGTATATATATTATTGTAACTGCTGAGGGCTTGATTCTTGTAGGATTGAGTGGACCTGTGGGTTAGAGCGTCATGTGATTTTCGCTCACCATGAGGCGGGCCAAAACGACATGAGTTCGAGTCCTCTGCTAGTCGCAGTGTTGTTGTTGATTAAAAAAACTTACCTATAAATCTGTAAATGTTTTTGACGGGAAAGTCCAATTTTGAAGGAAGTTCGGCTAATTTGGCAAGTTTGTTTTATTAGGCTTTGTCAAGCCGTTACCAGCTTAACGAAGCTCCTGGAGAGCGAAACGTTGCCACAATAAAATGTCACATTAGTTGTAATTGTGTCCTTTTATTTAACGTATTGGATGTTTAACCACAGGTATATGGCAATGGGAAGTTAGGGATTGATTAATAGGTGAGCGAGTCAACAGGTGACAAAGAAAATAGTCAGGAGATACCATTAAGTTTAATTAAGAACAAAATAATCCTACCGTCCTGCTTTTGTATTATTAAACCTCTTTGTTTTTAAATCTTTCTTCAGTTTATTTTCTGTTCTGTTTCATTGCACTCATATTTCTTTTTGGTTTGCTTCGAACTTCCTTCAGATATTTTATAAAATTTTCAAGATAACTTTTTGTAACTATTATACTGAGCTCAATTATTATTTTAATTTAACTTGATATGGGCACAACCTTTATATTTTAGCTTCAATAAATTTCAAGCTACGAGTTTTGTTGACTGATTTTGAGAAATTTGTCATTTATGTTTTTTTGTTGCGTTGATATGAATGACGTATATTATTAACTCCTTTCTGTGAGCTACGTTAAATGATAATCCTGTTACATCTTATTTAATTTTTTAATATGTATTCTTTCATTTTTAAACATATGGTACATATTTACATGTGCTCAATACCTTCTAAGTAAGTAAGTAAGCAAGTTTATTGAGGTATACACAAATACATTTACATAGATTATCATACATAGCAGCATATGTGTAGAGAACCCAGGATAACCCAAAAAAGTCAGTGACTTAACAAAATGTTTCGTGATCACGACTGTCATCTTTCTGTTCTCTTAGAAATGTGATGACAATTTTATTTTTCCCTCATTGCTTTTGACATTTCATGGGACACAGCGATACTGAAGAGTTCATTACACAAGGAATTGGAGCATGATTTCCCTTTCTTGGATAAAAACTCATTACCTTCTTTTTCCAGATGTATTATCCATTCGTTTATGACATCTGTATATGAATATAAAAATATTGCGGATTATTTGTTCTTCATCTGATGTACCTGCGTGGTCGTAAATCTCTTGTACTATCACTAGTTCTTTTTAATACTTTCCTAGGTGAGGAATCCATATACAAGAGTCATATTCGAGGATCAACATTACCTATACCGTGAATTGAAATCTGAAATTATATGATCAGATTTTTTGTAAGCTATTGTTATCTACACTAGTAACGTGACTTCCGCTTCAGTTCATCTATTTGTGTGTTTTACACCGATTTCTGTTATGTTTCATTTTCTGAGGCTGAATTCTTTTACATACTAATGTTTTTACCAGTTCTGCAGTGTGTTATCGTCATGTAGTATTTTCTCTTTTGAATTTTCCTCATTATAATTCTTAGGTCTGCGGACATTGTCTGCTGACGCTTGCTCATCCAGTTATCTCTTCTTACCAATTAGCACTTTTCCTGAAATAAAGGGTATTTTTTTTTCTTCCTTTCAGTTATTCATTTATGCTATTTTTTTGTTTATTACTTCAGTCCGCGAATCTAGTTAACATAATGATATTCTAGAAAATTTAAGATGAAGGTTTTCACTCAGTTTAGAAATACACAATTCAGATCCCTTCTTTTCTTGACTCATAACATATTTTATTATTATTATTATTATTATTATTAATTTGTTTTTTATATCTCGTCAGCAGTCTCTTATAAAGGTAGGTTACTAAAAGGAAAACTTTCACCATCATTCCTTCAGTACAGGTATAATAGGTTAGAAAAGCCAAGTGTGTGAAACTGAAACTCGTTTTCTTTCTGTCCCATAAATACGTAAGATGACAGGTACATCTCGCCACAACGACTAATTTCTAGTATACACTATACATGAAGATGATCCTGCAAATATGTGCTTATGTATGAACCCGCATCTGACTTTCAGTAAAATTTCGTATTAGTTTTCGTCCTTTTAGTGCTTTCTTTCAGATTCCATGACGAAGTAGGTTAGAGTCCTTCCTCCGTAAACAATGTATGTCGTAGAAGCCGACTAAAATCCCGGATCTAAGGCCTAGTAACTCATTTTTTATCAGTTACTAAAGACACTAAGATGAAAATGTTATAATTGTTATTATTATTCATAAGAAAGCACTAAAATCGTTGCGGTCACACATCATCTGAGGAATGGGATTTAATTATGTTTGGTCCAAGGAAAAGGATGGTAGATCCACTTCTTTTGATCGAAAGCCCTTCACCAGGATCAAGACAGCCACTTGAAGGCTAAATTGTTTTGCTGAAGATTATTGCAAACTCCTTTCCTCAGGTTCCCTGTTATCTCTCTCAGTATTCTATGCGATATGTTATCAGGCCACACTGCTTCTGTCGTGTTCTTCTCTGGAAGATACACTTTATTTCCTTATTGTTTCCATGTTTGCTATTCTTCCCATGTATATATATAAGTAGATTAATCACTAGGAATGTGTAATGTTAGTATCTGGAAAAATTCATATATAGTAAAAGAGTTTTTGCACATCTCATAATATTGTTTTGGATAACAGTCATTTGTCATCTGTTAAATAGTGTAATCAGATAAAGTGTTTAGGGATTTTTACCAAATAGCCAGATCGCATGTTATTGTCACAACTACGAAGATTAATTTTAAACATTAGGGAGCATTACATTTTGTTGATGAAAAAAATCATTATTAAATATAATTTAGGTAATCACAGCAACGGTAGGACCAAATTATATTAGGTTGTGACAGATGCAGACAGACGCAAAGACAGACAGATGCAGACAGAGAGAGACAAAGACAGACAGGTAGACGACAGACATAAAACAGCATACAGCATATGTTGCTGAGTTTTTCCTAGTGGCTGAGATTGCAGAGGTTTGTTGCCACAATTGTTCATCACTGATTGCAGGTATACATCCATTCAACCAGGAACCTATCTCTTTTCCTCCCTTTTCCCTTTGCTGTCCCTCTCCCGCTTTATTCCTCTATCTTTCCCCCCTCTCACTTTCGCTCTCGCTGTCTCCTTCCTTCTCCCTCTTGCTCTTCCCCGCTCTCTCTTTCTCCCTCTTGCTCTTCCCCGCTCTCTCTTCTCCCTCTCACTCACTCACTTCTGCAGTCCATGTATGTCTCCTGGAGCATAGTCACAAAGGGGTTGTTATCGTAGCCGTGGTGGTAGGTGGCTGCCCAGCTTTTGGTAGCCAGAAGAGTGATGTTGTGGCTGGGCAGTGTCTTCACTATCGTCCGAGCTACTCGTCCAAAGTTCTCGTCCGGGGAATTGTTATAGAAGAATGTCACCTGCGGAAGAAACAAAGATCGTCATATAATACATTACATTTTATTTACCAAAATGAGTGCATCTATATCATTATTAAAATGTTAAAATCATTTGGCAGCTCTAAACCCATAGGTGTATAGAGCGTTTAGAGATTGAGAGGTAATCAGGTTTGATTCAACTAAAGGAAGTGTAGCTCCAATTTCTTGGAATAAGGACACGTCACACGCATTAAGGTAACATTATAATGGGAGTATAATTACAGTATGCATATATCACAGTCTGAATAATAGTTACATTGTGGGAGCAAAAATATTTTCTTGGCATACACCATCACATAGGATGGTTTTCATATCAGTGACTCACGAAATCGTAATGACACGATTGCAAACAAACCATACCACGGGTGGGGTTAGAACCCGCGGTCAGAGAGTCTCAAAACTCCAGACAGACGCATTAGCCACTGGGCCAGCTAGCTTCAGAAAGTTTCATCCAACTAGGTATATTTCTACACCATAGGAAGGTTAGCATAGGCACCACTGTGTCCACAAATGCAAGTTTTTCAAAGACGAATCTCCCGCTAGCATGGCCGTGACGAACTCTAGCTCAAGTTCCCTCAAAGCCGTCAACATGACGTCACGGCCATGCTAGCGGGAGATTCGTTTGTAAAAGCTTGCATTTGTGGACACAGTGGTGCCTATGCTAACCTTCCTATGGTGTATAAATAATCCTAGTTGGATGAAACTTATTGTAGCCAGCTGGCCCAGTGGCTAACGCGTCGGTCTGGAGTTTTGAGACTCTCTGATCGCGGGTTCTAACCTCACTCGTGGTATGGTTTATGGTTTGCATATACCATCACATAGGGTGGCTTTCATACACGTCACATAGGATAGATTTGGTGTACCATTTCATTTAATGGATTTCACAGACGATTACATAGAATATCTTTCAGACACCATTACATACAATGGCTTTCAAACATTATCAAGCGCAATGGCTTCATAATACCATCACATGCAATGTTTTTCAGTTACCATCGCGGTTAAATGTTTAAATCTTGAAAAAATTAGAAGCATTTCGGTCAATGCTCGATCCGAAAATGGAATCCCCGTATGGCATAACCCCAGTGTCCTGTACCTCAGTGCACGCGATTGGAATAGGTAAATTGACGAATTTGCCTGTATACAAACACAACTTAATGGGTGCTGTTCAGGCGATAAGACGCGTTAGCAATTAAATACTGAGACCGTTCAAAGTAAACTGAAATTTTTTAACGTGATTTAGCGGGAATAAAAATATCACACTATATGACAAAAAAAGGCAAAACTGCATCTACGTACTTGAATTTAACTTTGAAGCTTTGCCACTGAGTGTTTGGGAAGCTATAGGAGTGTTCCAGGATTCTAAGAATGGATTCTACAACTCTGATCATAGGGCACGTGCACATGCCAATTGTTCCAAGAATCGTGCTATAAGCGTTGAAAATTTGAAGCCGATAGTATCAGGCATTCTCGAGTTATGAGCGAAAGAAAAACGAAAAGTTGGAGGAAGACACGAAAAGAAAAATAACGAAAAAAAAATTGGCAACCACTCAAAGATTCCCTTCAAGACATCTACTAAACATTAACGTTAAAATGGATGAGAAACTTTCCGTTTAAGAGAAAAATGCGAATAGTTATGGGGAAAAATGCCATCGTGAGATGTCAAAAGTGGAGTACCAAAGGATCTGTACTTGCCCAACAATGTTTTAAATTTATGTAAATGAAGAAATCTCGAGTCTAGTGACCTTCTTGATACGATTCAGGATTGCGTTTAAAAACAGTTTGTGACAGTACCAACTAGAGGAAACAACCTGCTTGACTTGGTTCTTGCCAACAAACAATAACTAATTAATAATCTTGAACTTAATGATGAGCTTGGGGAAAGTGCTCACAAATCACTTAGTTTCAATAAATCATGGAATTACCCAAATAACTGCGATCAAGTCTCTGTCCCAGACTTCTGCTTGGCCGATTTCATGGGACTGAGAAATTACCTGGGTGGGCTGAATCAAAAGAAGGGATGGGCAGTTAAGAAATCAATATTTTCAATTAAAGAAATAAATAAAAAAAGGAATAAAAACAAGAAGAGATTAAAAGGCTAAAGTCGCAAGGGATTCGAAGTGTTCTTTCTGGTATACAGAAGAGATTAGGGACAAGATAGGCCCACTCAAAAATAACTCAGGTCAGATCACTGACAGAGATAAGGAAATGTGTGAAATTTTTAACACTTACTTCCTCTCAGTTTTTACTCAGGAAGATACTTGCGAAATTCCAGAAATAAATTATGTAGAACAGGACGATAATAAACTATGCAGAATTAGGGTAACTAGTGACATGGTGCTCAGACAAATAGAAAAATTAAAACCCAACAAATTCCCAGGCCCTGATGAACTGTTTGCAAGGGTTTTAAAGTAATGTTAAGAGGAACTTACAAACCTTTGGCTAATCTTTTCAATATATCACTACAAACTGGCATAGTGCCAGACAAGGGAAACATGGCAGATGTAATACTTATTTACAAAGCAGGAGACAGGTCCTTAGCTTCGAACTATAGACCAATAAGCCTCACCTCCTCCATAGTGGGAAAATTTATGGAATCAACAATTGCCTAGGCAATTCGTAGCCATCTTGAAAGGCATAAATTGATTAACGAATCTCAGCACAGTTTTACAAAGGAAACGTTCCTGCCTTACGAATTTACTAATTTTTTTCACTAAGGTATTTGAGAAGGTATATCATGGTAATGAATATGATATACTGTGTATATGGACTTCAGTAAGGCTTTTGATAAAGTTCTAAATCAGAAGCTATTGAGGAAAATTAAGGCACACGGATAGGAGGAAAAAAAAATTCTTGGAAAGAGGCGTAATTGACAAATTGGCAGCAGAGAGTTTGTATAAATAGGGAGAAATCAGATTGGGGGCGCGTCACAAGCGGTGTTCCACAAGGGTCAGTGCTGGGGCCTTTGTTGTTCACAATTTACATAAACGACATAGATGAGGGAATACATAGCGACATAAGGAAATTTGCTAATGACACCAAAATAGGCCGTCCAATTCATTCTAATGTGGACATCAGAGCACTCCAAGAAGATTTGAATAGACTGATGCAGTGGTCAGAGAAGTGGCAGATGCAGTTTAATATAGACAAATGCAAAGCTCTAAACGTTGGACAGAAAAATAACCATGCTACATATAAACTAAATAATGTAGATCTTAATATTACTGATTGCGAAAAGGATTTAGGAGTTCTGGTTAGCAGTAATCTTAAACCAAGACAACAGTGCATAAGTGTTCGTAATAAAGCGAACGGAAACCTTAGCTTCATATCAAGAAGCATAAATAATAGGAATCCTCAGGTTAGGCTTCATATAGATTATACTGCACAGTTCTGGTCACCGTATTACAGAATGGATATGAACATAAGAACATAAGAACATAAGAAAGGAGGAACACTGCAGCAGGCCTGTTGGCCCATACTAGGCAGGTCCTTCACAATCCATCCCACTAACATAATAATTGCCAAACCTAATTTTCAATTCTACCCAAGAAATAAGCTTTGAAGATTCTATTAACTCAAGTGCGAGTCCCACTCAAATCCAACCCCTCTCACTCATGAATTTATCCAACCTAAATTTGAAACTACCCAAGGTCCTAGCTTCAATGACCCTACTAGGCAGACTGTTCCACTCATCAACTACCCTATTTCCAAACCAATATTTTCCTATATCCTTTCTAAATCTAAACTTATCCAATTTGAATCCATTATTGCGGGTTCTCTCTTGAGAGATATCCTCAAGACCTTATTTATATCCCCCTTATTAATACCCATCTTCCACTTATATACCTCGATCATGTCTCCCTCATTCTACGTCTTACAAGTGAATGTAATTTTAGGGTCTTCAATCTTTCTTCGTAAGGAAGATTTCTAATGCTATGTATTAATTTAGTCATTCTACGCTGAATGTTTTCTAACGAATTTATGTCCATTCTGTAATATGGAGACCAGAACTGAGCTGCGTAATCTAGGTGAGGCCTTACTAATGATGTATAAAGCTGTAATATAACCTCTGGACTTCTGTTGCTAACACTTTGATATAAATCCCAGTAATCTATTTGCCTTATTACGTACGCTTAGGCATTGCTGTCTTGGTTTAAGGTTGCTGCTTACCATCACCCCCAAGTCCTTCTCGCAATCTGTATGGCTAAATTCTACGTTATTTAACTTATAAGTGCTTGGGTTATGTACACTCCCGAGCTTCAGAACCTTGCATTTATCTACATTGAACTGCATCTGCCACTTTTCTGACCACGAATTAAGTTTGTCTAAATCTTCCTGAAGTTCTATGACATCTATGTGTGAATCAATTATCCTACCTATCTTCGTGTCGTCGGCGAATTTGCTCATATCACTAGTAATTCCCTCATCAAGGTCATTGATATATATTATAAATAACAATGGGCCTAAGACTGATCCCTGTGGAACACCACTTGTTACAAGTCCCCATTCGGATTTAACCCTATTTATGCACACTCTCTGCTTCCTATTAGTGAGCCATGACTCGATCCATGACAGCCCTTTTCCCCCAATGCCATGAGCTGCCACTTTCTTTAACAGTCTCTGGTGCGGTACTCTATCAAAAGCCTTACTAAAGTCTAAATAAACAATATCGAATTCTTTATCGTGATCAACAGCCTCAAAAGCTTTACTGAAGAAGGTTAATAAATTAGATAGGCAGGAACGGCCCCTCGTGAATCCATGCTGGGTATCATTAATCAAATTATGGTTATCTAGATGGCTTCTAATAATATCAGCTATAATTGACTCTAGTAATTTGCCTACAATTGAGGTCAGGCTTATTGGGCGGTAGTTTGACGGTAGTGACTTGTCCCCTGCTTTAAAAATAGGAATTACATTAGCCATCTTCCACATATCAGACACTACACCTGTAGTGTCTGAATATGTTTGCAGATGATGCAAAATTATTAGGTCCAATGTATAGTAAAATGACTACATAATAATAAAGATAAATGATGTGTAACAGAAATGGGAGACAGAAAAAAGAAGTCACACGAAGGATATAGATTGTGTGATAAAATATTTTAAGTGTTAAGCATAAAAAGGCATTTAAAGATCATGTAGAAGAAGCGAGAAACTCTTAGTCTACTCCAGCGAATTATAAAATAGTGTTTAAATATATGAATGGGGAAATACCGAAGCAGCTATAACATAAAGGCCAAAACTGGAATACGGAGCACTGTGTGTCTAAATTAGGAAAGGTCGAAAAACTACAAAATAGTTACCAGAGTAAAATTAATGAATTTTGATGAAAGGTTGAGAGCGCTGGAGGTGCCCACGCTGGCTGGTAGGAGGCAGAGAAGGAATATGGAAACCACATATAAGATCACAAAAATACATGAAAGAGGATTATTTCATACCTGCAACAGGGATAACAAGAGGCAGCAGTTGAGGAAAAGAAAGTAAGCTGACGGGATACTTGAAAATTTTTCTTCACAGAGTGGCAGATCAAAGACTTGAATTCCACGATGATTTAGTAAATACTTCATGCATGACAAGTTTTTAATAATTATATGACGAACAAATTGTTGACAACGGGAAGCCACGATCATAACTCTGCTCTTGTAGCTATAAATTGGTATTTACATACGATGATTTTCATGCTGCCTCACATACAACGCTTTCACAAATAATCACGAACGATGATTATCATACACCATCACATATGAGGTTTTAATGGCAGTCATATACTAGCCAGCACATGCTACGGTTTCCATACATCTTCATGAATGATGGTTTTTATGCACCTTCACAGGCAATGATTTTTCATATACCATCACATACGATGGGTTTTATGCATTATCATGTAAGGTAACTTTAATTACATCACGTACAATAACTTTCATACACCATCACATAGGATGACTTTCATACACCATTACATACGGTGGCTTTCATACACCATCAAATAAGATGACTTTTGTACACCATCAAACGTTGGATTTCATATTCCATCACATAGGAAGGCTTTCCTACACGATCGTATATGATGACTTTGATGCACCATCACATTCAATGACTTCCATATACCATCACATACAATTTCTTTCGTATGCCATCACAAAGGATGGATTTCATACACCATCATTCATGCACTATCACTTACGATGGTTTTCATTTTTTATCACATATGACGACTTTCATAAACATTACTAAAAATGACTTACAAACCCCAACAACGACATCAGTGAGCCTGAGCTGTCACTATGCAGTATAACATTGGTCGTGTCAGTAAGTCACTAAATATTTTGAAGTTACTTGAGATTAAAAGATTTCATTCAACTACCTATTCTCACACTACCTGTGATACACGAGCGGATATGAACATTACCTAGGCTTGCTTAACAGACAAGGTGCTGTCAGGCCTGTCTCCATTGCTTTATTTATTTCACTTATGTTTAACTTTACTTTTAATATATTAAAAATAATCTACCCTAGCTTACCTAAAATAAGTCAAAATATATATTTTTTTTATTTCCAGAAATGCTAGGAAATTGACCCTGAAATTCTCGTAAGACAATGGCAATCTGATAACATAAATTACATTCCATCAGAGCTGCAGTTAATGTTACGTGGGACGTACCATCTCTCCCAGTAGAATATTAAGTGGGGAATTACGACACCTGAGAGGGTGTAAGTGGGACAGACTGCATTTGTAGGTGTGTGAGCGTGAAGGAAATAGATATAACATGCTGCCACGACTTAGCTCTGGCAAACACATCTGGGTGTTCATTTTTATTATTATAAATGTTGTTATTGTCACAAAGAAGTGGTTCAACCATAAGAATCATAGACCTCCTCTTGGAAAATTGGAAAGACAGCTAACTAATTTCTTCGAGGCTGGCTGCTGGTATATGCTCTTTAGTGCAACTCTGACAATCAAATTTTTTCTAAGCTATATTTTTTGACAAGTTAATTAGGCATCCCCAAAGAGTAGCCTTTAAGTGGATGCCTGAATTTTTTTTCCTTCCTTCCTGACGGTCTTTCTACACAGTCACTTGGAAGACCTTGCCACCCAGCTGCCAGGTTTAAAGTCCTGCTGACTGCTTTCTTTCTCTGCACATACCTCCACTTGTTTCTGCGTATTGCACTGAGATATATATATATATATATAATGTCGTGCCGAATAGGTAAAACTGGTCAATTAGAAAGAACTCATTTAAAGTTAAATGCTTTCTAAAATTTTCTCTTATACGTTTAAAGCTATTTTTTTTCATATATGTTAATGTAAAAATTAATTTTGTACCAAAAGAACCTTAGAAAACTTACCTAACCTTATTATAATAAGCGCAATTTAATTTAGCCTAATCCAACTAAATATATTTTAGATAAGTTTACAATAATTCAATAATAAACAAACACAATGAAATATATTTTTTTTCATTAGGTTAAGGATGATTTTTACTAAATTATTGTATATATATATATTTTTTTTTTAACAAGTCGGCCGTCTCCCACCGAGGCAGGGTGACCCAAAAAGAAAGAAAATCCCAAAAAAGAAAAATAATTTCATCATCATTCAACACTTTCACCTCACTCATACATAATCACTGTCTTTGCAGAGGCGTCAGATACGACAGCTGAGAATAAGTTCCTCCCAACTGTCACTATCACAGACCCCTCCTTTAAAGTGCAGGCATTGTACGTTTCATTTCCAGGACTCAAGTCCGGCTAAATCTATAATAACCGGTTTCCCTGAATCCCTTCACTAGATATTACCCTTCACACACTCCAACAGCTCGTCAGGTCCCAAAAACCATTCGTCTCCATTCACTCTTATCTAACACGCTCACACATGCTTGCCCCTCGCCCACAAAACTTCCTTTACCCCTACCTCCAATCTTTTCGAGGACGACCCCTACCCCGTCTTCCTTCCCTTTCAGATTTAAACGCTCTCCAAGTCATTCTACTTTGATCCATTCTCTCTAAATGACCAAACCACCTCAGCAACCCCTCTTCAGCTCTCTGACTAATACTTTTAGTAACTACATACCTCCTTCTAATTTCCACACTCCGAATTCTCTGCATAATATTTACACCACACATTGCCCTTAGACAGGACATCTCCACTGCCTTCAGCCGCCTCCTCGCTGCAGCTAATTTCATTCTCCTCCCTGTTTGGTGTACTAGCTCAACAAGCAGTATATTATATTATTGTAACCACGAACGAGTGGTATTGATCAATAACTACACTGCACTAGCCAAGGGTCGAACCCATGATGCTTTGGCCCGCCTCATGGTGAGCGAAAACACATGACG